>JAPYYS010000529.1:0-53962 GCA_030522525.1 Campopleginae sp. 14b | reverse complement strand
AGAGAGAACATGAAGATATACAAATGATAAGAGCCCACAAGATCGTGATGTTGATAGAAAAAGCTCTCTCGCTCTTTGTATATACATTTATGTATGCAAGATTATACAGAATGATTCAAAGATCAGTGCCACTCCCGAGTAAGGAGGAGTCTCGATCCATTTGCACGAAAAAAATTGATTTTTTTTCCATTTTTCCATTGAGCGACAAACTATTTATACATTTGTGTCCACGCAATTGTATGGGATGATTCAAAAATCGGTGTCAATCCCGAGCATAAGAAAAAGAACATTTTTATTTTGTTTTTCATTTTTCTGTATCAAGCGAACGCGTGGATCATAGTTCAGAAAGTCAAACCCCGAACGCTCGAGCCGGATTGGCAATTTCGTTGTTTCAATAATTTTGTTTCGATTTTATTGTTTTTAATATTAAATTACAGGGTCACCAATAATTTCCATTTCATTCGGTCGCACGTGGTCCGCGTACACAAAGAGATTCGTAACAATTGTAAATATTGTTGGGTTTTTGGTTGAGGTCAAGAATCACGAGCTGCGCGTTTCCCGCCAATCCGACAGCGCAAGGCGATCGGAGTAATTTCTAAGGCTCTTCGGAACATCCGATCCCCGTCAATTAAAAAAAAAAACGAGGAAATAGCTCGATAATCTCAACGATTAGGAAACTTTTCGGGATTTTTTTGAGTAATTGTTGTTTTCGTGTTTTGAATCGTCCTCTATTTATACTTTTGTACTTGAACGACGATCGCGGACGCGCAACAGGAAACGGGTACTTATTTCGTCTTTGAGGCGCGGCTGCAGAGGCTGTTTTCGTTCGCCTCTGAGATTGCAAACGAAAAAGCACACATTTTTTATTTATTTTTTCATGGCTTGATCGTGTACTGCGAAAAATCCTCCGGATCACTTCGTCCAAACATTCTGAAGATATGCGTTTTTTTAATTTAATCCGCGATTTGTTTATTGGACGAAAATACTTGGTTTTTTTTTTAAATACCTCGCGATGATTAAACGTTTGGGGATCTTGGGAATTCCACGTGTTTTTCCATTCGGAAATTTGATGAGAAAATCATCGTTTTCGTCGCAGATTTTGCAATCATTCGATTCGTCGTCTACGAATTATTCCGGTGCAATGAGAATTTTTGAAAAATGCTCAGCACCGCAGGGTTTCTCGATCATGAATAACTTTTCTGATGATCGATTGGTCCGGAGTTTGCAGGAGGTAAAGTAGAAAAAAACAATGATGGTCGATGTAAATACACGAACATATTGACGAAAAGTGGTGATGAATAAAAATGTCTTTTGGTTAGTGGTTTGTTTGTTGTTTTTTTCGTAAAAATCTCACCTTCACTGACATTTTGCTTGGCCACTTTCATGCAGTGCGGCTACGCAGTGTTCTGGCTCACTTTATTTGTTCACCATTTGAGGGGGCCGAAGGGGTAAAGAAGAAAGAGATCGAAATCCACAAAGCACAAACTTGAGTAGGCCACGAAATAGGCCGCTCGAAAAATGGAGCAACAAAAACAGATACGAGATTAAAAAAATATAAAATAAATATGAAGCATTCAAAATACGACAAAAAAACCAACAACTTTCTCGTTAACTCGACATTTCTTGCCTGCCCATTGACACAATTACGTACGTTTTTTTTCTCCTCCCTTTCGTTGCAAACGAAACAAAGTAAATAAATAAATTAATTCGAGTAGCGATAGTGCGTGCTGGCACGTCAAAACCGTCTTTCCGTCTTCCCTCGAGAACGTGGGCCAAATTTCATCCCTCCTTTCCCTTAGCCCCCACCACTGTTCCTCCCCCTTCTCCGCTCGCTCCCTTTATTGATTTCCAGTCCAAGCATTACGTTGCACCTGCCATCTTTCCTATCATTTTGCAAATGAGCTCAAAGCGGGCCGTACAAAACGCCCAATTTATATCTCCCACTGTATTCATCACATCACTTAATTATTGATCCAACTCCATAAATAATTTCCACTCTCAAAACAAACGAGACCTCGGTATCATTACGATTCGCGATTTGGACGAAATTTCTTTATCGATTCGGCGTTTACGAAGCTCAATGAAAGAAATACAAAATAAAAAATGAAAAATAATACGTTTACGATCGATGGTGGGTCCGAAAAAAAAAATCTGACCATTGTCCCATTTTAAATTTTCATTGTTTTTGGAAAAATCTCCTTCGCAGCTCCGGACGGTATTTCGATAAAAGGGATAAGATAATTAATGTAAAACCCTTCTTCAGGTGGTAACATCGTTGGGAACTGAGAACAAGTGCCTTGAGCTTGATGACTATGAGCGTTCACCCAACCAAGTATTGGTTTTCGCCTTCAGTGACGCTGGACGAGTTCAATGATTGCTGAAGCCAAGAACTCATCTAGCTGGAGGATCCATCGAGTGAAACGTTTTTTTTTATAACGACCGATTAAAGCAATAAATCGCCCCGTTGTGAATAAATATTTCATGTCGCTTTATTTTTCAGCAAGACATATTTTATACATTAGATATACAATATTTTACAGTGAATTTTATTTTTTCGTCAATATTTTCGCATTTTCAAGATTTTTCATTTGTTCGTTTTTTTTTTTTTTTTTGTTAAACACGGTTGATTCCACGTTAGAGTAAATAGCCGACTTTCCTTTCGACGAGTAATGCATGTGTTGGAAATGTTTCGTTTTTTTTTAATCGTATGGCTGTGGTTTTTTATTTATTAATTTTTTTATACTCGATCTTTTTTTTTTATTCGCAGCCTTTGATTTATATTCCGTCGAAAGTGCAACGAAGAGCTCGATCGAATTCTAAGATTGATTTACAAAAAATAATTGTATTATTGTAGTTCGTAGAATAATTTTATTTATTCATCGGCTTCTCATCTCGTTTACTCGTTTCTGGTTTTTAACCTGAACCTCCTCGTCAGCTTGCTCTCTCTCTCACTCTCTCTTTTTTTGTCTTTCGCCAGTTTTCATTTAAGTTAGAGTTTTCTATTGGCACATTTACAATTTTTTTTGGACCACTTTTTTTTCGTCGACTTATTCGAATTTAAACGAATAACAGAATCTTTCTCGGTCTGTCTCTTTGTCGTTCTCCGTGGCTCTGGGAATATAATTTACACACATTTTTCCTATTTTTCGCGGTGACTATTCATTTTTTTTTGTTATTTTAGTTTTTTTTTCTTCATTTTTCCACATCGAGTCTGATGGAATTAAAATTTAAAGAGGCGACGAGATCTACGAAATGTTTTGCAATTCGGCACGTGATTCAAGCTCCTAAAATCCGTCCCACGACCTTCAGAACGTAAAGAAATTCTAGTAATATAAAAAATCTTGTTGCTGACCAGAAAATAAAAATCTGCGACTGACCATTTATTTATCACTTGAAAATATTCGTAATTTAGGATCAAATTTTGTTGCTCTCTCATTGTGCGATCCGGACGAACACACACACGCATTTACGCTCACATCGAAATTCAGTTCCAAAATAATTTTGGACGAAATTGGCGAAATTCGAATGTAGAAAAGTCGCGCTTGTCCTTACATGGCAATTCTTTATAAATTGTCGTCGTAGAATAAGCATTTTCGGTCCTAAACTTTTTTTTTTTTTTTTTTTGCCAATTAAGCACAAGCGACGATTTTTTAATTGTCCTCGTTTGCATTAAGCCCTGATCTGCTTACAGATTTCTAGGACGATCAGTGTCAATGGGAACATCCAGTTAGTATACGATAACGGAGACATTCGAAATGGGAAAAAAAACCCCAGGGAAAGGATCACAGATACTAAGACGAATAATTGGATGCGCGATCTACGAGGAGATTCCATCGCGATGACAATGAAAAATGATTAATCGAGCTGAGGCTCGACATCGAATTTCCGTTGACAATCGAGACTAAAACAATAAAAGAATTGACATCTTTTTCACTTTGCAAAATCGACGAATTTTAACTAATTAATTTTTTCTTTAATTTTATCGCGAAAAAAATCTCCCGAATGAAGAATATTGCAAGGAGGCTTCCCAGCCTTTCGACAATCTCAATGAGAAAAATAGTTTCGAATAATAAAAATACGCTAATCGCGCACTTACGTATTACCGCGTAATATTCGTTCGACCTCCGGAGAAGACTGAAAAGATTTCCTGAACGTGTGACAATGCTCTCAAATTATTAACAAAGACGGTGTGAAAAAAAAATGGTCATTTTTTTCCCAAACGCGAGAAACGATTGCGTCTCGGCGTGTCTGTGGTTTGATTAATTGGATGATAATTGCGATCAATCCGATGGATCGATTGATCGAATCTTTGCAACTTCTCCGGAGCTCGTTTCGGTCGTCAAATTTGTGTCTTTTTTTCGTTTCTATTATAAAAGACGTGATTAATTTTGTGCAATGGCGAATTCGTCAGCGCGATGCCCGAGCACACGATCGATCTTGTCTACCGATCAGATCCATTCGAATCGCGAGATCAATCGCAAAGTGACGAATAATAATAATTACAATAATAATTGTGATTCGAGTTGGATGGAAGATCCGATATCGGTGTGCAACGTCTCGGTGAATCTTCGATATACATCAATGTTACGGCTTTTTTTTTTAATTATTAATAATTAATAATATGATTTGTTCATTAATTAACCGTGTCTCAATGGATCAAGACGAAATTCTCCTATGCCATTCTCATACCTATTAAGTGGACAGTGACGTGCGCATTTGTTTTCATCATTTTTCGTTTCTTTTTTAGTTTTTACAATAACGAGAGGCTTTTTGAGCGTTATTCAGCATCCCAATTGCGTTGCTGCAGCTTCATAAATAACACATTTATATTTTTCACGTTTTCGGACTCGGTACACGAATCATTGCCGTCCCTCCTTCTCTCCGACGAATTCTAGTTTTCAATAAATCTCCCATAATATACAGATAAATGAATAACAAACAAATAAATAAATAAACGAACAAAAAAGCAAATAAATAAACCAATTTAATGAATAAATAAATGAATGAATGAATGAATAAACAAATAAATAAATAAATTAATCGATAAATAAATAAATAAATAAATAAATTCATTTCTAGGATACTGAAGTGTGCGATGTTTATTCGATTGAGCGAATAATTACTAAATTACTACGGAAATTCGAACTAAACGTTTCGCGAGTTGTTCGCTATTTCAATTTTTTTTTTAAATAGCGAAAAAAAAAGAAAAAAGTCGAAACGCGAAGCGGAATGTTTGTTCATTTCCAAGTGCAGCCACTTGTTCGTTTTGAAAAAGTCTTGGTTTTTGTCCGTATGGTTAGTACGTGGCCCAGGAGGTAAAACGTACGTAATGATTTAGTGAATAACGCGATAGTGAGGTTCACGTAGAGTTTCAGTCTAGAGACTTCGATCTGTCTAATTTATTATGTTTACTTTCATGATTGTTGATTGGAGTTTGAACGAGATTCTGATGGTCGTTGTTGGTGAGCCTCGCACCGGGCGAGGGCACTCGTCTACGTCGTTTTTCATCCTCGTCCTGACGACGCGTTCTCCAACAAGCGGAGGAAGAAGAAGAAGAAGAAGAAGCAGCAGCGATTGAAGCTCCAGCGGCAGCGTCTTCGTCGTTGATGGCAGCGCCAACGGTGGGGCGTCGTTTGGGGTCATTTAAATTTACGGAAGTAAGTGGCTCTAATATCACATTATCGGATGGATTTGTTTGATGATCAACGACGTCGAAAGAACGTGTGATCACCGGTTTCCGAGCTTTTTGCTCGCTCGCTGCAACTAGTCCGTTTCTCGTTGACCTTGAGAACGAACCAGTTTCCTCAAGGTTAACATCGCCACTGTTGGAGCATTCACTGTCGAGGCTGATTGCAGCTTTGTTCTGTTGTTCCAGTCTCTCTCTGGCCCATGAGCTTGTCCCAATGTCAAGGAAATTCCGACCACGTCGGAAACTCCCGTTTACGCTATTCGTCTCGTCCCGTGACCTTGAGAACTTCAAAGACCCACCGTGATTCCGGGAATAACGTTCACGTTGATCCTCTTGCTGGGGCGTCTTGGCCCTGCGACTGCTGTGGACCTCCCCGAGCTCGACGTTCAAGTCCGGCACTGACCAATGTGATTCGCCTATCAACACCTGCGACGAACGTCTCTGATGGTCACGTGACGTTCCACTCCCCGATGATGACGTTCCCGTCATCCTCCTCGTTCGAGCATCCACTCCGTTCCTCTCGCCGTGATAACTTGGCAATCTTTCCAAATTTTCGTCACCGTGGTATATCCGGTACGTGTCGGGGACTATGGCAGCGTGATCTGTTTCTTCGTAATCGAGAGGTGGAATCGGTCCTCCTGGAAGCGCCCAATCAATTTTAACGATTGCATCGTTCAATGGGGAGAAATTATATCGTGGAAGCAGTTGACACCATGACCTTGAACTGGGATATAAATTCTGAATGGGATTGCCACTACTAATATTTTTTTATAAGACTGCGCCCGATGGTGTATCCATTTTGCGATTTGAAGAGTGCGCGTTTTTCCATGGCTCGTAGTGAGAGAACGGCAAGAGATAGAGCAAAAGTTGATAGGACCAATCTTGTAGAGTGTTCAATTTTCTACCAAAAAGCTCGTGACGACATTCCCATATCTCCGAGAGTTTAGCCTTGCAAGCGATTCTAAAAGATTCCCCGGAAACGTTCAACCGATTCTTTGTGCCTGCTCTCAGGCCTGAACTACTGGGTATCGAAAAATACTCCCAAAAGCTTTTTCATGGAAAATGCAATGCTCTACAGGATTGCTCCCATGGACTTTTGCTCTATCTTCAGCCGTTTCGTCAGTATGCGCGATAGAAGTTCAATGACGAAAAACGGCGGAAAACTCGGAGTTAAGAGTAAGAGAAATAGCGAGATATGTTATGAATAAAAAATTACCATGATAATGTAGTGGGAGACATGGCTCTTGACGCCCAGCTACATGCACGGGAGTGGTACCGTCGCCATTAGTCACATAAGAGGGTGCGTATCGTGGAAAACCGGAAGGAGCTTCAAGAGTATCCAACCGATGGATCGTATCGGTAACGTTTGTATTAGGTTCGTAACACGGTATAGACGCATCGACATTGCCGATTTCACTACCGATTTGGGACGGATGACTGTTGTTGTAGGGCGAATGATTGTAACAACGTGAAGCGATGTCCTGATTGGGTATAGTCGAGCTACTTGTCGCTGAGGACAGATCGACGTTTCTCGTGCGTTCCGGGGACAACGGACTCGATAATTTACCGCGTGTTTGTGCTATAACGGTCTCGTAACTCGGAGGAGGGCCGTAGAGTTGATAGTACGGACAATTAACATCGTTCAGGACGACGCTTGTGTTTTGAAAATGGGCTGAGCTCGCAGCCGCTGCTACAGGTGGACCTGAGTAGGCAGGCGACGAGCCAGGACCACGATGAGGCCCTGATTGAAAAAAAAAAAAATTAAAACCAACTTCATTATTTTGAAGATTCAAAAAAAACACCGATCGTCAGCCTTTTTGCTAGTTTGCCAGCCTGAAACTTACCGCCCTTCCACATGCGATGTAGCAAAACTGTGTTTCGTGCTGAATTATACGTTATGCTCGCCTGCTGCGCCGGACAAGTACGTCCCGGAAGTGAATTCTGACCTCTTGAATTTGACGTTCCCCGGCTCGGTATGGCAGACGCGGCTGCTCTGTATCTGCCTTGTAACCAATAACGATACCACCATCCACCACCCGAGCAAACGAGGAACATTATTATGACGAGGAGCCTGAAAAATTTACCATACATGCCATTCCATGGACGAACTTTGATGATAAATTAAGCGTGAACACTCTAATTAACCGTATCGCCACATGAACATGAGATTTCATTGCGTTTCCCATTTTTTTCGTCACATTTGTCAATAGAAAAGAATCGCTTAACCCATTCAGCTACGTTGGGACATCGCGACCCAAGTAGATCTTACGAGATTTCAATTTTTCACACATTCCAATTTTTAGTCGTACTTAAAAAACTTTTTATCACCTAAAAATTTGTTTAATTTACTTGTTATGAATAAACAAAGGCGTAGAAAAAAAATCGAATCAATAAACGAGATCGCGCGGATTAAAACATGGAAAATGACCGAGAACGCATACATTCGCGCCATCTGTAAGATTTCAACGGCGATCATTTGTACTACCTTTTAGCGCCAAATTCAAACGAATGAATGAGCATTAGAAAAAGAGAAAACCTACCAGTAGTACCAAAGATGATAAATCTGAAAGCCTGGTGAGACGCAGCAACCGAAATTGCAGCAGTACTCGGTTCTCGGACATCTGAATAAATGAAATCCATTATGGTAAGTAACCAATTTCGTTTAATTTTAATCTTAAAATTGAAAACCTTTTCTCCCTTTTCTAAGTGAACGTGACCCTATTGACCTCAAGGGCATAACTTACACGTAGTATTTCGGTTCCCCGTGTATTTCGAAGGCACAGTATTTCGCTTCAGCCTGAAAATATCGAAATTCTCAGAAAACTGTAGCTCGCGAAATTAAAAAACCGTCATCAAAATACGGCGCCGCCATCTTGTGGACGGATATATTTTGTTTTTACATGGTGAGGGTTAAATCAAACAATTCAGTGAATTTTTTTCGTGCAGAACGTTTATGTGTAAAAAATATAACAACAAGAAAAACAATCGATATGAAATAATATTGAAAATCGTGTCAAGGTCGCAGCAGGGTGAAGGACGAAGGGAAAGTAGAGCACATTGCATCAAATGGTGTATATATAAGCGTTGGAACATAAACAGGATCGTGTGTGTTATCCACGTATCTCGGTGTGCTGAGAAATCACTGTTGGAGGTCACAAAAATGCTCGTGCTGGTCAACACATTCGAGGGAGTGCTTTACTTTTGTTTTTTCGTGCTTCGTGTTGCGTGCAGCAGGATCGCGGTCTTACTGGGTCGCATGACCTTCAGGGCCGACCTCAGATCGTGCATGGAATGGAAGAAAAACAAACTATCGAAAAAAATAAACAATCGAAAAGAAAGGACTGTTGGAAAAATATATTTCGTATCACCTACGTAAACTAGACACTCGGATATTCCGGCGACGATCGCAAGTTTTCTCTTCGAATCCCACGACATTTTGTTTCTCCCACCGTGTGTTCCACGTTATCCTTTTTCCTCTATTCTCCGTTTTCTTATTTTTAAAATTTTATGTCTTTTTTGTTTGTTTATTTTAATATTAATTTTGCTTCTACACCTTCTTCCCTCTACCCTCACGGATCACAGAATTTCCTCACTTTGACGCTATGTTTTGACGTGTTTGACGGCCATATTCGTCGCGGCCGTCTCTCTCTACCCCCGTCGACGAAAAACCTCGACACCCCCGGACGCTCGGCTACCCCGTTATGTTGTCACAACGATCGCAGCGCTTTCCTACATGGCAGCAATGCGCACTACGGCGTCTCCAAATCCTACGTCATACCTGCTCATACCCAATCCAACTTCACAACCCCCTGCCATCACTTTTATTGATTTCTCTCTACTATTTACCACGCTTCAATCCCCCCGATTACCACTGCCACTTCTTTCAAAATGGCTCCTTCGCAAGCTTATAAATTCGCGATGGTTTTCATTCGTTTCTGTTTGTGAGAGAAAAAAACAAATTTTTACACAATTTCCCAAAAATGCATTGTCAATGCATCAGAGAAAATTCGCGTCGTCCACACTTCGTTTTTTTCTGTCAACACATCGCCCCAATCTGCCTATCGTGAACGTGGAAAATTCCATTTTAAAAATGGCGCTCGCCAACTGTTGCCTGTGCGCGCCAAACTCGAAACTATTTCCCGCGCTTATTTGAAATCTTTTCGTATCGAAATATCCACCGAAATTTTTTTAAATCGCTTCTGGAAAAATCGGACAAAATATTCAACAACTTTCTGCAGTATTAAGCGACAAAATGAAGGGAAAAATAATTGGACAAAGTATCAAAATTCCTCTGGATACTTCTTATTCGGATAAATATCGATATTTCGTGTATGTTTATTATTTAACAAGCTTCACTTATATTTACATCAAGACTAATCACAGTCGAAAATTCGACGATTCATGATAAATAGCACGAACGATTACAAAGAAAATTCAGTAATTGCTTTTTTACACGTTTCTTAAAAATTATCTTACATTTCGATAAACTAACAAGAAAATTGTACAACTGATTATTTTCTCGAAATCACGGCGTGATTCATTTTCGATGAATTTATTTAAAAAATGACATGATTGTCGATCTTTCAATATTGCCGTGGCTTAACGTTTCAAACAGGAAATTAGAATTTTTCTCATTCCTAACTTCCTTGGTGAATGCAGTTTCACGCATTCAACAGAATTTGATGTAAAAAATGTTGAGTTTGTCTATCGTCCGTTGCGATCGGAGAATTATTGCACTTTATAGTCATTGCGTATTTTTTGCATAACATTTCAGGCTTTGGTGTGCGGCAACAGAGGCTCTTGCCGGGTGAATGGCCACTGGAGACGCAATGTGTACATTCCGTAATATCGGAAGAGACAGCCGCAGCAAGCGGATATGGCAACTAGTGCAGACAGCAATCCGCAACTGCAGGAAACGTCAATGATGTAATTTTGTGCAAAATATATTTTCCAGATAATCAATAAATGGAATTTTGCCTGAACGTAACTTAAGCGATGAAATTCCGTATTTTGGCGGAAGATAATTGCGATTACTTACATGAGAATCCACGTAGTTCCCTTGTTAGGACAGCACATATTATCTCCGCAGCAGTATTCCGATATATAGCAATAACCCCATTCGCAATAGTCATCGGAGGCACTGGCCTGGAAGGAAAGAAAAAAACTCGTCGAGAATTATACTGTCCATTATGTACGTTTTTCCAGAGCTGTCAAAATCGCGAGGTTAACCCTGCAAACAGCTTTTTTCAACGAAGCTGATGCTTCGTAAATGAGATGGAATAAAAAAAAGCAGTTCGGAAAAATTGAGCAACTGAAATTTACCATCGCGAGCATTGATATCCACACTAGAATTATGAAAAACATGTTTTTTCACAGGAGACACTTCGATTGTGGAGATTCGAATTTAACTGAAACTGTGTGTATATAGTTTATGATCAAATATCATACGCATGACGTATATGGCTTGTGCGTAACTTTATTATTGTTATCGTTTCGTCCATTTGAATGTAGCAGCAGCAGTTTCGATATCCATCGATGATCGATTAGTCCCTAGATTCCCACCATTCGGCGCACCCCACCGCATGTTGAGCGACTAGGGGCTTTGTTGCCGTTGCTATTGCTATCCGTCGTCAGAATTCTTCGAAAAACGCTCGATATTCGTTATCGACTATTATTACACTCGCGTGCTGAAAAAGCGTGATCTTACGATAAATTGAAAACGAAGTATTGTTCCTCCACAAATTACAATGGGTCTGAGCCGAGGCACCAAACAAAAGATCGAGATCGTATTGGACGTGACGAAAACAGTTTTCCACTGGGGTTTCCTCCCAACCGTCCTCTTTTTAGGTTAGTATTTTCACTTTTATGTTTCAGCTTCCACGAAATCAAACTCGTGTAATTTCCCATCGATTTTTTCACATATATATTTTTTTTGATTCTAGGATTCAGGAAAGGAGCAGAGCCTGGAACGCCACCACTCGCATTAGTAAAGTGAGTTTTTTCTCGTGAATTTTCTATCTACCTCGGAGTAACTATCCCGAATCATAAATTTTCATGGTTGTTTACATTTTGCAGTTTACTTTGGTAAAAAGATCCTTTGGTCAGCTTCCTAAGGACTGGGAATTTCCCACCGGTTCGAAATCACGATTAAGTTATCAAATCCGGAGCACACCTCTTGTTGGGCGACTTGGCCTATGGGTTTGACAGCCGGACTTCTCGGAAACAGGATCCAGAAGCAATGCAGAAAAAACCAAAACCTCATTTTACGTTCTGTTATTTTTAATAACAAATAATGTGCAAATTGATGCGAAATGTGTTATTTTGTGGAGTAAAACAGTCATGATCAACAACTATGATTTTGGGAATTTTATTTCAATTATTCAAACTGATGCATTGTTTCTGAGGTTTTACAACTTTTTCTGTTAGAATCAGTCGAAAAAGAAATTCGGCGACGCAAGCCAGTTGAACGACTAGATTTTTATTTACAAAATTGAAAAAATCTCCCATCTGTGTAAACGAAGGAAAATATGAACCGTTAACTTCAGAGAATTGTAGAACCGGAAGCCAGTAACTTGAGAAAAGCAGCAGCAGCGAGGTTGGACAGTAGCGCTACAAAAGTTACGAGGAGGTTTGTTTCGGAAAGTTTCTGTATAAATGCTCTTGCTGAAGGAGGCGTGAGGTTGGCAATCGTGTGCGGAAATTTAACCTGTCAAGAAAAGAGAGAAAGAAGGAGCGAGAGGTTGGTTGGGAAGAGGTGAAGAAGGAGAGAGTAGCCATCAACAGTATAAAATCGCGAATACAAGGGAGGTATTCGCGGAGTGTGTATCGCGGGAGTCCAGAGACAAAAAAAAATAAAAAGAAAAGAAAAAGTCTTTTATATGCGTAGAAATCAAGAGGTATCGCGGTCGTCGTAGTCGTTGTCACCTCCAACTCTCCCTCTCTCTCTCTCTCTCTCTTTCTCTCGGTAAAGCTCGCGAGGATTTCAACAAATCGTTTCGCTCTAAACTTTGGCTCGTGAACAATTTTTTATTTTAAGTTTCCTTTTTTCTTCGGAGTGTGCGTGCACGGGGTAAAAGTTTCTCCTTGCCTGTGTGTCTCTGTGTGATTGTGTGCATTTATCGCGTTGCGTTTGTGCGCCCCGTACGGATTAACGGAGAAGAGGAGAAAGAGAGAGGGAGAGAGCAAAGAAACGAAAGAAAGGAAGAAAGAAGGAAAAAAACAGTGCGATCGAGTTTCGTGGAGCAGGCGATCGAGACCTACTGTCCCGTTGGTCCGGGCTCGGACTCTCTCTCACTCCGTCTCGCGAGAGAATCTCGTGTCCCGAATTGTGTGGATCGCCACTACGTGTACGACGCCAAGGCGCTTGTTATGTCGCGGTAAACATCGCAAGGTGAGTTTATTATCTTTAAATTGACGAATTTCGCACAATCCCCCCTCCCATTCCTTCTTCGAATTTCCTTTCTTGCCATTTTTTTCTTACTTCAAGAATAATGGTATCCAGTGATTTCACTCTTTTTTTCCATCACTCGTATCATTTCCTCCTCCCTCTCTCTCTGCACCTCTATCCCCTCTTCAACCCGCTCCCTCACGTCTAACTCTTCTCACACCTTTTGTCGCGATTAACAAAAAATACATGCAATTTTTTCGACTAACCTGTCCTTTTTATCCCCCATTTGTACCGACATGTACTTAGTCATCTTTTATTTCTTTTTCACTTCGACACCGTGAGTCGACAGTGTTCCGTCTAACTCGCGATGTTTTGTCCGTCTAATAGTTATTTTATAGCCTAGACTATTCGTCCATTAATAAAACCCGTAAATTTCTTTGTCTTCCGCGATTCCGCGTGATTTCCTATCGAAAAATCATTCTCCAAATCGTTGCATCATTCTCGTCAAAAAATATTCTGAAAAACTCGTTTTTCGGATCGAAAATGTGAATAAATACATCGAATCGTTGATTCCAACGCTTACCATTATTCTCCTACTCTCCGGCCAGCAAAATCGTGGCGGCAAGTAGTTGGAAGGACGAAACGCTGATCAGACGGTTGAAAAGACACAGAATGTCGGGTCACAGAGGAGGCGGAGGATCCGGCAGTCACCAAGGTGGCCCGCCAGGCCTTAAACAAATCGACCTTGACCAAATCTGGGGCGACCTCAAAGAAGGCATCGAACAAGTTTACAACAGACAATGCATGTCGAGACCGCGATACATCGAGCTGTACACGTATCCTTTTTGTGTTTGTTTGTCTCGGAGTTCCTCGTCTCCAGGAAACTTCAATTTCAGTGTTTCGCAGATTCAATTGTTCCCGCGTAACGGACTCTGTGTTTTTTCTTTCTGCGATAGCGCACAATTTATTCCGCCGAAATTAAACATAAAATCATCAGATGGCACTCTAAATTTCAAAAATCAAAAAAACTGAAAACAAAAACATTTTTCCGTCTTTGATATACATTTTCCAAAGTTCCCATCAATTTTTGGCTTCCGCGCAAAATAAATTGCGACACATTGAGTTTTCTGTAAATACCAAAAAAAAAATTTCGAGTGGATCGCGAATTATGACCGAGTGACGTTAAGAGTTTTTAAATGCAGAGGCAGCAGAAAAAAACAGGACTCCACGCCTAAAAAAACGTGCATTTTTGTTGTTTGTAAAAAAAAAAATGGAATGCGAACGAAATGGTTTTCCTTAATGGAAACAATGACCAGACACGTTTACAATTATTGCACGAGTGTGCATCAACAGATAACGAGGACGTCGACAAAGAGCAAAAAAGGTGGTCAAGTATCTGGTGGTGCTCAGCTCGTTGGTCTCGAGCTTTACAGACGCCTGCGCGATTTTCTCAGGAATTATCTTATAAGTTTACTAAAGGTATTGGTGACGTTTGAAAAGTGAGCTTTCGAGGATATCATTGATAGGATCGAGCAAATAGTGAAAAATGAGATTTCTATCGTAGCACGGAAATGATTTGATGGACGAGGACGTGCTTCAGTTTTACACGAGACAATGGGAGGAATATCAGTTCAGTAGTAAAGTGCTGAACGGGGTTTGCGCATATTTGAATCGTCATTGGGTCCGCCGGGAATGCGAGGAAGGCCACAAAGGGATATACGAAATTTATCAACTGGCGTTGGTCACGTGGCGCGACAATTTGTTTAAACATTTAAACCGACAGGTAATTGAAAAACAATGGTTTTCAGGAATAAAATCGCTAGATTGTGTCTCTCCCCTCGTTTCCTACGTTTCCTTTTACTTGTTACTATTTCTAGGTCACCAATGCAGTTTTGAAGTTAATCGAGCGCGAGAGAAACGGAGAAACGATAAACACTCGTCTTGTAAGTGGCGTTATTAATTGTTACGTCGAGCTCGGTCTCAACGAGGAAGATCCAACCGTGAAAGGCCCCAATCTGACTGTCTACAAAGAATCCTTTGAAAATGTTTTCCTCGAAGACACCGAAAGATTTTACACTCGCGAGAGTTCCGAGTTTTTGCGACAAAATCCCGTCACCGAGTACATGAAAAAGGTAACGCAAACTTTCGAAATGATTAACTCCATTTCCCATTACGTATTAACCTTTTAAATCCGTGAATTTCGCTTTTATTTGACATTTGTAAATGATTGAATGTTAAAAATCGAATAATTCATCCAGACGGAGCAGAGGCTGCTGGAAGAGCAAAAACGCGTTCAGGTTTATCTCCACCAAACGACCAACGAGCGTCTCGCGAAAACGTGCGAGCGTGTACTTATCGAGAAGCATCTCGACACATTTCATTCGGAATTTCAAAATCTTCTCGACTCTGACAAGAACATCGATCTCGGAAGAATGTATCTGTTGGTCGCGAGGATATTGAACGGGCTTGGGGAGCTGAGAAATCTTCTCGAGAGTCACATAGCCAACCAGGGACTTACAGCGATCGATAAATGCGGCGATTCGGCTGCTAACGTGAGTAAAAAAAACGTTTGTTTCTTCACCCAAAAGAAAAGTTGAGGAAAAAGCTTTCTCAATAATTTCCATCCGGCTTACAAAACTTAATCATCGCTATCGTTAGGATCCAAAGGTTTACGTTAACACGATCCTGGAAGTTCACAAAAAATACAACGCTCTGGTGCTCGTCGCTTTCAACAATGACAGCGGCTTCGTCGCTGCCCTTGACAAAGCTTGCGGACGATTCATCAACAGCAATTCCGTAACGAGAGCCGCAAACAGCAGCAGCAAATCGCCCGAATTGTTAGCCAAGTACTGCGACTTGTTGCTCAAAAAAAGCAGCAAAAATCCTGAGGAAGCTGAGCTCGAGGACACTCTCAACCAAGTCGTAAGTTTTCCCAGAAACTACGACCTCCCCATAAGATTCTTTTCATCTAACCCCAACATTTGCAATTAAAATCCTTGCAGATGGTCGTTTTCAAATACATCGAGGACAAGGACGTGTTCCAAAAGTTTTACAGTAAAATGTTGGCCAAACGTTTGGTCCAGCACATGTCAGCGAGCGACGACGCGGAGGCTTCGATGATCTCCAAATTGAAACAAGCCTGTGGCTTCGAATACACATCAAAACTTCAGCGCATGTTCCAGGTAAAAAGGCGACTCCTCAATAAAATTTATTAAAAAAAGTGAAAAATTCTTTCAATTACGAAATTTTGAAAAAAAAACGACATGATTTTTCGATTTTCCAGGATATTGGCGTCTCGAAGGATCTCAACGAGCAGTTCCGAAGACATCTCACAAATTCTGCGGAACCCCTGGACATAGACTTCACGATACAAGTTCTTTCCTCAGGCTCGTGGCCGTTTCAACAGTCTTTTACATTTTCATTGCCAACGGAGGTAAATACACAGATTTCTGCGGATCGCAATGAAAAGAAACGAGTTTTTCGTTCACTCGATCGACCCAAATAATTATGCGAACATAATTCAGCATTTTCGTGTTTTTTTTTGCAGTTGGAAAGATCCGTTCACAGATTCACAACTTTCTACAGTTCGCAGCACAGCGGTAGAAAATTGAATTGGTTGTATAACATGTCAAAGGGTGAATTGCTAACGAATTGTTTCAAAAATCGTTACACACTCCAAGCCTCGACTTTTCAAATGGCTGTTTTGCTGCAATACAACGTGGCGACCTTGTGGACGATACAACAATTGCACGAATCTACTCAGATTAAAATGGATTTTCTGCTGCAAGTGAGTTTCTTATGAATTTCCCATTTATCACATTTTAACGCCAAAAACTGAATTTTCTGGGCGATACTCTGTTGTCTAACGTTTCCGTGTTCGATCTCGACGATTAATTGGATGTTTCGACGCTCCAGGTCATTCAAATTCTTCTGAAAGCTAAACTATTGACTGCGGCGATCGAGGAAGAAGCTGAGCTTACGTCGTTGTCCACGGTTGAGCTTTTCACCGGTTACAAAAAGTAAGTTTTCCCGGTTTAATTACAAACGTAAATATTTGAAAATTCAAGTGATTTTTAAAATTATCGGGCTCATTACCTTCTCGATTCTCCGCAGTAAAAAATTGAGAGTGAACATAAACGTGCCGGTGAAAACGGAGCTGAAAATCGAGCAGGAGACGACTCACAAGCACATAGAAGAAGATCGGAAGCTTTTGATACAAGCAGCAATCGTGAGGATCATGAAAATGCGAAAGGTCCTCAAGCATCAGCAGCTCGTTGCCGAAGTCTTGAATCAATTGAGTTCCAGGTTTAAGCCACGGGTCCATGTTATAAAGGTTCGTAGGAAAAAAAGTTGGTCGCTTGACAAAGTGATCCTTTATTGACACACTGGGTCAATTTGACCCGACCGTATTTTTTTGGTTTTTGATAAAGCTTTTCGCCAGAATGGACGATTGTGCTATGCAGGATAGAGCTCATTCGGTTTTTTCGTATAATTTTTTACGAATCTCGTCGCAAAACGATTTTTTGAGAAAATATCAACGTCACAAGTCGTGATCACTCGATTTCCTTATTGTTTCAACACTAACCGAATCACTGGTGATAGGTTTTTCACGTGTTATTACCTCCCGGGTCAAATAGACCCAGTGTGTCTACCACCGCCAAAAATTATTGAAAAAATTCGTAACTAATTGGTTTTTTCATTTTCTTATGTTTTTACTGTAGAAATGTATAGATATTTTAATTGAAAAAGAGTATCTGGAACGCACGGAGGGACAGAAGGACACCTACAGTTATCTGGCGTGATCTGCCGATACGGAAAATCAACAAGTAATAAAAAATGAAGATCGATTAACGGCAGCAAGATTTCGGTAGTGCGACGTCAATAACAAACGGTGGCATTGCTCTAAATCCGCTGTGGATTCCGAGATCGTTGCAATTCTGATTTTGGCTAAAAAATCGCGAGAGATAAGGAAAATGCTTAGAAATGAGGGGAGAATGCGTGCGATCGAGTGAGAGGAACGGAGAGAGAGAGAGAGAGAGAGAGAGAGAGAGAGAGAGAGAGAGAGAGAGAGAGAGAGAATAAAAAAAAACAGCCCGAGACGAGCGAGTGAAGCGAAATGAAATTGAAAAGAAAAGAAAAATGTTGCTAAACACGTCACAATATATTTATTTATGTCTCGAACGACTACTATTTTGTGCGTGGCGTAACGTCCATTTCACGTCTTATATACCGATGAATTAGTACGTGAAAGGTACGGCAAGGAAAAACAACAAAAAACATAACAAAAACACACAAAATTAACAAACAAAAAAGACGGTTTTTTTATAATATGTTAATAAAAACGAAACAAAAGAAAAACACACAAATAATTGACACGTTTTGTGGATCAATTGCAACGTCTTTGCGGAATTTCGTCGTATTTTTCTCTTTTACTCTTCGAACATTTTCATTCAGAAAACTTAAATCTTGAATTTTCTTTTTTATCCGTTCAATTTCGTTCCCCGATTTGGTTCCTTCGCGATACAAACGACCGGGACACCGATCAACGCCAACCATGAAATATGTTTCTTCTTTTCTTTATTCGCCTGTGAAAGGAAAATGCGAAACACCGTTATCGATAATTTATTGATTAATCCTCAACGCGATTATCTTTCGTTTCTTTTTTTTTTACCCAAACGAATATCGTTTCGGGTCGAAGAAGGACGGTTTTTTTTACTTGTTTCTATGTTAGTCGCTATTTTCGAAATCGCAGAGTGCAATAAATATATGAATGAGAAGACAAAAGTGCAGGCAGAATGAGCAGTGTATCTAAAAAATACTAAAAAAAATTATTGACTTTTCGTCCCGCCGGATTTCGAGAAAAAAAAAAAAAAACAAAAACTTATTCACGATTCAACTGTTTAAAAAAATGCGGTTTCTCGTCGTTGGAAACTCTATCAGACTGACTGACAATGAATTGTCTTAGCGGTTCAGCCTGTAATTTCGGCCTGAGACATTACCCAGGACCCGTGTAAATAAATTGGAAAAAAATACTCGTTTTAAAACTGCTAGATCGCAAATAATCGTTTCAATCGTTTTTTCTCTATTCACTTTTTTTCGCACCCAAATATTTTACGTTCCCTGCGGACTCCAGTCCAAAATCTTGGAAAACTCTTCTTTCGTCAACTCGATCTGCCTGCTCGCTTCGAGAAAGGCCTGAAAAATAATTTTCAGTATTTTTCTTTTGACCTGACAATCAGAAAGAATGTTTTCATCAATTTTCTCAATTTATTACGATATTTCCTCACCCGCTGTCTCTTTAAATTGTCAACTAACGCTCCTTGCTTCTTAAACGCTTGCAATATCTCCGATCTCTGCTTTTCCAGGCTTTTCACTGCGAGCCTCTCACTCTCCTCCAATCTTCTTATCTGGTCTCTCAGTTCCTAAAAATCATGTTTCCTTAGATTTTTTTTACAATAATTACACGGAGTCACAATATTTTTGTTTTCGAGGTGACAAATTTTTTTCTTTTACTTTTTCTTCGATCTTGTTGAGTCTCACGGTGTTACGCAACCTCTCGTTGTCCTCCAGCGATCTGTTGAGTCTCGTGTCGAAAGTGCTCGACTGCTGATTCACACTTTTTAATTCTTTTTTCAAGCCATCGATTTCCTTGGAAAAAATTTGACAATTGTATTCGGGCCGAAGAAAAGATCAAAGACGATTTATTTTTTCGTCCTCGTTTCTTTGTGTTAATTATAAATTTGTGAATCACGTTAATTGCTGCTACGAACTTTTTTTAAAGATGCATTTTCCATGCCTCGTACTTGGATCTCGGACTGTGAGCTCGAATTTACAGCCTCGAGCTTCGCAATCGTCTCTTTCAACGAAATCGTCTGATTGTGAAACTTCTGCCTCGAATCCTCCAACTTTTTATTCTCAATTTCAATCTCCTTGCAATATTTGCACTAGAAGACAAAATGGAATAAAGAAACTGGGCCAATTGTTGCGAATAATTCATAATTTCGAATTTTTATTATTAATACTATTTTTGTTTGATTTTTACAAACGTCCAATGTACAAAACTATTTCACCTTTTTTTTGTACTCGGTGCGAATAGTTTCGAGCTCATCGTGCAAGAGTTTTATTTTCGCTTTAAGAAATCGAACGAAGGCTTCGCTCTTGCAGTTTTCCGGATTTGTGGAAACGATTTCTTCGATCGTCAGACTTTCCAACTCCCTGAGGATTCGATTGAGTTGAATTTTTATTTATTTTTTATTCATAGAATTGAATTGTTTTTTTTTTTTCAATTTTTTCTTTACCTTTCGTTGCAGTTTCGAACGAGATTTTCTTCGCTGTTTCCATTCGTCTGCTTCGGATATTTCCGCCTCTCAGTGACATTTGGATCGACTTGGAAAAAATTCAAATTTCCTGGTGCGTCGTGGAGCCGCGAAGCAAAAACACCGGTCGAGTGGGAAGTCAGAACAGAATCGACTTCTCTCATGAGATCTTTCGTTTTTTCACCAAGCTCACGATTCAAACGATGGAATTCTTTCTCCTTGGCTAACAAATCGTCCGACATGTTTTTCGTGATTTTGTTTTTCAAATTTCGTACTTTGCTTCACTGGTAAGATTTTTATAGATGCGTTCGAGAATGAGATCGAGCGTGGTAAACAAAAAAGCCCGTAGCCATAGCGACGTTCAGAGTTGTCGGGCTCCCCCTTTTAACCATTTATTATTTTCTTCGGGGTTAGAAAAGAACGATCGTGCACCAACTATTCTCCAAGATTATTAATTGAAAAAAAAAACAAACGCCTCACTCATTTACGTCTCGAAAAAAAAAAAAAAAATTTATTTTTAATTCTATACTCGTTCGGAAAGTTGTTTTGATCTCCAGGGAAAATGACAGCGCGCACAGTCTCGCAAGGTAATGTCAGTTATTGGAAAATTTGAAAAAATTCGCTTTTTTTGGATTTTTTCGAATTTTTGTTAAACCTTGAATGAAATTCTACGTTTTTCTCTCGTCAAGAACAAAAATCATGATAGAAATTAATTTTTTTTTCCGAAAATCGAGAAATTATGCGTTGTGGAGTGAATATTTGATTTGTCGAATGTGAAAAAATTGTTTGGCAGTGTTCAGTCAGTATCAGCAAGCTCGCACAACTTTCGTTCAGACGATAGCGGATCTTGCGTCACGTGCACACAATGTTGAGTGTCTGGAAACAGCTGGTGTCCTCGATCTTCTTCGTCCTTTGCTCTCTGACGTGGTACCCTCGATTCAACAAATGTCGGCAATAGCGTTGGGTCGTTTGGCCAATCACGACGACAAAATTGCTCAGGCAGTTGTACGAAGAGACGTCATACCCCAATTGTTGAAAAACATTGACAAACAAAACGTATGCGCGTTTTTCCAATGTAAGCGAGTTGACTGGATTCCCCATTACGATTCGACACTAAAAAATATTTATTTACTTTTTTTCTACTCTTTTATTATCCCCTCAGAAATTTTACAAAAAAGCAGCACTTTTCGTTTTACGAGCTGTGGCTAAACACTCGCCGGAAATGGCCACCGTTATCGTTCACAGCGGAGGCCTCGAGGCCATGGTCTACTGCCTCGAGGATTTTGAATATGGTGTCAAAGAAGCTGCCACATGGGCGATCGGCTATGTCGCAAGACACAACGCCGGTTTGGCACAAGCGACCGTTGATGCAGGTTTTATAATTTCTCACTTAATGAATTAATAAATGAATTTCTTTAAAATATTCAAAATGAACAAAATTGAAAAATTTGCTACGATTGTTTTTTTTCACTATTTCAGATTTCTGACTTCGACTTTTTTTTAATGCCATTTTTTCGTAACGAATTAAAAATCTTACAATTTACTGTCAATTGATTATTCTTCGTACTCGGAAATTTTATTGATGCATAACAGTTTCATTAATTTCCTGGTTTTTTGGCTCTATTTTAATAAGTTCATAATTTTCGTAAGTTTAGAAAAAGATCGGCCATAAAAATTGGAGTATTTTGCAATTGGGGTATTTTTCAAACAGGGGCAGTCCCTCTGCTGGTTTTGTGCCTTCAGGAGCCTGAATTGTGTCTCAAACAGATAAGTGCTTCCGCTCTTTGCGACATAAGCAAGCACAGTATGGAATTGGCTCAAACGGTCGTGGACGCTGGTGCCGTGCCTTTTCTCGTTAAGGCAATTTCAAATCCGGATGTCAAGCTCAAGGTCGGCTGAAATTCAATGATCCACATAGCCATCGTTGGTTGTAGAAAAATTAATCCGCTTGAATTTCGACGTTAAAATCATTTTCAAAAGCGATCGAGCGCTCGGTTCATTGCGGCAAATAATTTATAATTCACGTAAAAATTTATTCACTTTTTTCATTACGTAATCCAGTAAAATTTTGGGAGCGAAATTTTTATTATTTGCGTTCTTGCCAAAAACGAGTTCCAAAGATCGCTCACGAATGATTCAAACTGCTGAGGTCATTGACCTGTCGAGATATTTCACTTTTCTTACAACGTCGTAAAGACATTTATTACGGAATCGTAAAATTTTTATTTTTTCACAATTTTTTTTTATATGGATATTCAACAGAAATATTTTTCAATTTTTCTTCATTTCGAAGTAGCACGGATTTTTGAAATTCCTGGACCAACAGTTGATTTGTGGAGTCTGAATTCTTTACTAATTATCTCTTCGTTGATTTTGAGTCACTCGTACTAATTGATGATTCGTTTGAAGCGTCAAGTCTTTTCGGCGTTGGCCAGTTTTGCGAAACATTCGGTCGAACTCGCCGAGATGATTGCCGAGGCTGAAATATTCCCGGAGGTTTTGGTCCACATGGGCCATCCCGATCCCAACGTTAGTAGAACCGCAGCGATCGTCACCCGAGAAGTTTGTAAACACAGCCTCGAAGTAAGACGATCTTTCCGAAAAAAAACTTCTTCCTCGAGCTTTTCCATTATTAGAGAGAAAAAAATTGAAAATTTTCGTCGTAGTTTTACATTTTTCAAAAAATTGGTGAGAAATCGTCCTTTTTTCGACAGCTCGCCCAATTGGTCGTGAATACCGGTGGCATCGGTGCCCTGATAGAATTAATCGATAACTCTAAATCGGCGACAAGGGCGCCAGCCATAATGGCGATCGGTTACATTGCCGGCCACTCGGATCAATTGGCAATCGGTGTGATTGGTTCAAAGGCAGTAGTTCATTTGGCGATAGTCCTGCAAGAGGAAACAGAGGATCATATCCTGGCCATAACGGCTTGGGCGCTCGGACAAATCGGTAAACATTCGGCCGAGCATGCCAAGGCCATTTCTGCTGCAAATTTGCTGCCGAAACTGCTCGAGGTAACGTCGCCCAAAATTTTCGATAAGAATTCGATCAGAAAATAATAATAAAAATAATAAATAAACGATTTCAGAAAAAACATTTTTATATTTTATTCAAACGAATGTGCACAACGAGATTTTCTTCGAATTCCCAAAAATTATAGTCCAAGACGATGCGTAATTGAAAATATTGTAGAATAATTTTTTTTAATTAATTTTTGTAAACTAATCGATTCTGTATAAAAAAAAATATATATGTTTGCGATGAAAAATCTGAACAATGAACCATTTCGCGGTGTTTGTTAATCGGAAAAATTCATTTACCCCAGATGTACAAAAACGAGAAGAATTCGGAAGATTTAAGATTGAAGAGTAAATCGGCCCTGAAGCAAATATTACAAAAGTCTTTGTACATCGAATCGATCGAGCCACTTTTGCACGATGCCCCGGCAAACATATTGAAATACGTATTGGGTCAATTCAGCAAGGTCAGAGACGATTTTTTGTGTCTTTCTCGTCGTAAATCAATGCAGAATTTTTTTCTTTTCTTTTATTCGCAATTTTTTTATCAGTTTTTCTTTCTCGTTGTTTTTATCGCATTTATACAGTAATGACAGGTCGTTGGTGAAACACACGCTGTGACTAACGATACGTTTATACAAAGTGATATTTGCTATTTGTATATAAACTATTCATCATTTTTTTTTACTTTTTCTTTTTCTTCGCGTCGATAACGATTTAACGATTTTTTCGTACGATCAAGACGAGCCAATATTTTTCCTCCGATCTATTTCTCACCCCCACGAACTTTTTTCGACGTCTCTACGAATTTATTCCTTCCGATTCATTCATCACTGCACTATACGATTTTTCGATTCGCTTCTTTGGTTCGTTACTTCCTTTGCATTTTTTCGACCATTTGTGGTTTTCTCTTCCTTTTTCATTCTTCTAAACAAACTTTCAGCTCTACATCGAAATTGGTCAAGCTTTACGTATCATGTTTTCTTACAACTAGTATCGTCGTTTTATTTCACAACTACTTTGTTTGTATTACGAATCAGAATGTCAATGGCGTTGGCGGGAATGAAAATGACTATTCGACTTTTTTCTATCGCCCCCACACTCGATCGCACTATTTTATGTTTTTTGTTTTTTTTTTTTTCAACGATTATTCGCTACAGCAAGTGAAGTTGGATCTGGAATCTGAGTAATGGCCTTCGATCGATGAGATTCACAGTCTTTTTTAATTTACAAAGAAAAAAATGACTTTTTTTTTTTGCTTTGGTAATATAAAAGGGAGATTGCCAAAGACAGTTGTAAAAAATGACGCTGCATCTAGACGCTTAGACAAATTGCAAAAATGTCAAAAATCGTACAAAGCTTGTTTTTGTTTGTTAGTTTGGCTATTTTTATTATTTTCATTCTCGGTAACTCGTGCTATTAGGATCATTAGCAAATAACATACGCTATTGTTTCTCCACCAATCCTGCGGTCCTCAGTCTTTAACGATGAAATTTTTTGAATCTCGACATTCCTCGCTTAATTGATCGCTTCGTGTTCTTCCTATTTTTTTTGTTTTGTTTTTTTCTTTTCTCTTACAATTATCCTTTATATAAATATTTATTACATTAATTCACACATTCAATTCATCAATTAATCGTCTATATATTTATTTGTTTATATAAATTATCATTCGTATAAATAACAACTAAAAGCTTTCTACTTCTTTTCATAATCCTATACAGTTTTATTCTTTATGCATTTAGTACATATATACACATATTAAATTAAGGAAATTCCGTGCCAACGTGTGAACATTCAATAATTCCATTTTTTTTCCAAGCTCCCAACAATTCAATAAATCTTTTATATTTCTTCATAATTTCCGAGTCCGTGTTAACAATTTCGAAAAGATTGACCATTCACGAGACTCCGAGAAATCTCGTTTTTTGCATTCAATTCCATTGCGATCGCGTCGATTTATTTTTCGTGGTAAAAACGAGGTTGTTTATTTTTTGAATTTTTTTTCAAATTAGTTTGGAGTTTCTTTTTTTAATATCAGGGGCTAAAAAAATTGACGAAATCGTTAAATATCGTTGGGGTGAAATGGCCCATATGAATATTTTCTCGTTACTAACGAGATTCGGCTGAAAATTATCAAAATTCTTCTTTTTCCGTTTTGTTTTTTTTTTTTTTGCTTTGTTTGCAATCCCAAACACCCACACGCATACACAGTCTTCGAGTTACGTTTAGTTCGATTCGAAGTTGATTGTACATCGTCTATATTTATTTTCAGTTTCGTAATTAATTTTCGTATTGAGGAGGTTGAATTTTATACTTTCGCCTTCTACGAGTACGTTTTATATGAGCGATTTCTGCAAATAGATGGGCTTTAAACGCTATGGTACCATTAAATAATTCTCGAGGTGGTAGCAAATTTTTTTTTCGTCATAATTTACCATTTTTCTTCATCGATTATTCCTTTTTTTATTTTTCTCTTCATTGGCAGTTGCACGTTATACAAACGCGTTCAATATACGAGAATATAAATGGAGGAAAATTTGGTGATCAAAAATGCGGTCGTTGGGTCGAGCCAACTGTAATGCTTTTTTGTTTTTTTATTATCTCACACGATCCTGATGCGAGTTCCAATTTATTTTCACCACGGAATTAGACACTGAGTGTATTGACGGATAAGGCATTGCATTTGATATTTGCATTTTTAAACTCGTATTTTATGGTACAATTTACATTCTTAGATGATGTAACGTTTTTTCTTTTTTAATACTCGAATTCTTTTTTCTTATCTCCGTTCAATGATTAGCTTGGTTCTCTTGTTTACACTCCTGAGACACGTTACCACATAGAAACGTGTAGCGCTCTCCGGATCGTGCGAGAAACCATTTTTCACGCACGTGACATTTGAAAATCTTTCCTATCGAATATTTAGTTTCATTAAGCTCGGTAAATCGTTCGATTTCTTCAATTTTGCTCGCGAATTAGCTCCGCTGCCGATGATTTCTTACTTTTTCTTATACATACTTTCCGCACGTCTTGGCTAAAAAAAAAATGACACCAAGTGCATAAACGTGACGTGTTTTTTTTCGTTTTCTGTTTAATCTCTCTTTTTTTTTGTTTTTTTTTTTTCAATTTCGCATGCGTGCAATTTTCGACGAGATAGAGGTCGTGACGGGTGCTCCTAATAATATTTTGGTCCAGCGACATTTTCGAATCTCAAAGCCATCAATGCGACTATACGGCTCAGTGCATGCAATTTGTTCATGTATTTCTGAAATGAAGAAAAGTACAAGAAACGAGGAATATTAAGTTCGTTCAAAATAAACGTATTTGCTTTTTTTCTCGATTTTTTTCTCGAGTATGGATTTTTCTTTGTGTTTCTGTTGGTTTTTGTCGTTGAATTTTTTGTACGATGGTGTTTCTTGGTGAATTTCGTTTTTTCAAAAAATATCGAATTAATCCCAATTAGTTCGGATATTTCTAGTGTCCAGTGGCTCGCTGCATTTCGTTTTTCATGGCCGGAATTTGATTGTGCAAGCTTTTCAATTCGCAAACAGTTGCGCCCCATTTTTTTTATATTTAAAAAAAAAATTTATATTTTTTTTAAGCAAAAACCTCGAGAAACGAATTGACATTCTTCAGTAATGATTCATCGGAGTTTTAAAGGAAAATATCAAATTTCCATTGCTTTAGAATTAATAAATTCATTCGACTGCCCAACAAAATCGGAAATTCATTTAAATTTTGTGAAAAGATATTAAATTTCAATTCTACGTTAATGATTTTTTGCTATAAACTTGAATATCGCGTTTCGTAACGTTGAGAAATATTTGAAAACGGAAGAAGAATAAATTCCATCAAGAGGCAACAGAAAGCAAATTGTTCGAGGAAATCCAAACATTGTTTTCGCACTCGTTAATCGTAAAAATGTCGTCGCTCTTCTTATCGTACGTCGTAAATTAATCGAGTTTTCTACCAGCAGAGAAAAAATCGTTTCGAAAGAGAAATTCGTACGAAACGTTGTTTTCTCGTGGAGTAAAACGCCGATGATGCAAAACAAACGATATAAATCTCGTGTCTTAATGGAAAACGAGTGAAAATTTAGTGAATATGGAAAATCGTGAAATGGAGCGAATGAAAATATCGACAAGCTCGTGGATGATGAAAAAATTCAAACATTTGTGAGGCAGAGTAAAAAAGCTGCGTGAAATTTTCAACACATTCTCAAATAATTTATAAAATCAATCCTTGAGGAAAAAAATAAATGAAAAAAAAATATAAATAAATATTAAAAAATCATTTTCTTGGCAAAAAATAGAAAAAAATTAAAATTTTCACTCGTCTATCTCGTCGTTGGCCTTAATGCTAGCGTAGTTGTTGACGTTTCTATTCACCCTGAGCATTTTGAGAAAGCTCCCAAGAACGAGTATGGTTTTTCTGTGGCGTCGAAAAATTCCGGAATAAAGTGCTTCGCGTACGTCACGGCGATCGCTAACGTCCGAGTCGATGCTCGACACCGAGACGACCGATGGTTTGGCCGAGACCGGTTGATGGTGACCGTGATTTTCCCCAGTCGGTAAAATCACTCGTTGTTGATTGTTAATCATTTTTAAAGAAATGATGAAGTTTATTTTTATATTTTCAGTTTTATTCGCGAAATTTTTCTTTGAGGAAATAATCGAAAGTGTCCCAAATATAAAAACTATGTGTCACTAAATCGAGAAGAAAACTACGGTCGATTATTTTGAGCAGTTTTATGAAAAATTGAAAAAAATTCACTCGACGATCCAAATTTTCGGCTTTTTTAACTCCAAAGCCGAGAACGTTTCTTTTCCCTCGTTTCTTTCTCGATCTCGTTGCTTCCTCAACGAACTACGACGTCAGATTGATTCGTGAATCTCTCTCGTTTATCCTCGCGGCTAGAGACGCGATTTTCTCACTCACTCGCTCCAAATTCAACTCGCTCACTCACAAACTCTTCGCACACCTCACTCACCAGCCTCGCGATTAAATTGTCAGGCTTTTGTATATCTTGATTATCGTATTGTCTTTGTTTTCTCTCCTCCTCCTCTCCACAATCCTTTTCTGCCTCTTTCTCTCTCCCTTTTTCTCTCTTTTCGTCATGCGAGATTTCGAGCTGTCGCTTAGTTTTCAATTTAGGAGACTTTATAGACTGTTTACTTATCGTCGTCTATATTTTCTATCGTCCTCTTCCTCTCTCAGCCTCTTTTGGCGCCGATCGAAATGACGTCGACGCCACTAAACGCGACAAATTTCCGCATTCATTTTCCTACCGGAATCTCCAATCTCGAGGTCAAAAAATTCACGCGAAATAACTCCTTTTCGCCGTACACTTTGACCGATTTTCTCTGGATAACGATTTTTCCTTCGATCCCAAGTTTTTCACTTACTTTTTTCTCCAAACGAATTTTCTATTTTTCCTTCTTTTTCCTTTTGCCGAGTTTTCCAAAGATTCAAAAAAAATCCGATCGGATGCACAATTTTAGAGACTTTGAACTCGTCATCTTCGGTCTCCGAGCTGCTGAACTTCGACTCGAGTGCTCGATTTTTCGTTTTGATAATTCCGAGCCATATTTCGAGCCTCTACTTTTTCATTGGGCTTGATGAATAGACGGAATTCTCAAAATTCTGGAGTAACTTTGGAGAAAAATCGATGGATCTTTGGTGATTGAGAGAAAATTCGAAGGCGCGATCACGTCCTCGAGTTTCGAATTCCAAACGACGAATAATCTGCGGATTGGCTCGTCGCGAGCGACCATACGAAAAAAATCTTTCGACAGTCCCACGCTTTCTCGTGCTGCTGAATGATCGGTTTATTTGGTGGGGAAGGAGAATCGATCGTGTTTGTTTTCGAACGCTTCGCACTTTCCAAAGCAACTTATTTATTTCTGTGGCAATGAACTCTTCTTCTTTTTCTTTTCTCTTCTCTTCCCCTCCCCTTTTCCTCTTGTTTCTCCTCCGGAACGTTTGTTGACTTTTCAAAATCTCTCGAATTCCACCCTTAAGAGGATTGTTGTGACCACAAGCGCGCTGAGGGTAGCTGACGAAAAACTGCCCCCACCCGAGAGACACGCAACCCTGAAAAAAAACACACACATTTGAGCTGCAATTAAATTCAATAAAAATCAAAAACAAATGAAAACTCATTAATTAAAATTTCGAGCATTCGATCAGATTCTTCGTCATCATCGTCGCGCCGTTTCTAAATTGTTTATCATTGCGATTTACACTGAAAACTCCAATTACGTAAATCATGGCTCAACGACGAGCTGCGCATTTTTTTTGTTTTTTTTTTTTCTCCCAACGTTACGACAACTATTGACGACACTCCTGAACAAATTGTTTGGGATTGTGACTCGGAAAATTGCCCAACGTAGTTGTACGACGTTGACTTTATTTTTCAGCGATTACGTAACTTTTTCTCGTACAATTCATACGTCCAAACCAAATGGATAATTCAATTCCATTAACGTTAACGAGAAATTTCGCGGCACTTAAGCCACACCCGATTTCTCTAGGTCGTATTAAAATTCCGTAAATAACTCGAGCTAATTATCACCATTCACGCGAGTTTTCTTTTTTCCTTTTTTTTCAAAGATAAGCACGTGTTTGGACATGAAATTTTGTGGTGCGTTGAAAATTTCGTTATTGAACAAAATTTCGATTAAAATCATTTCCATTTTCAACAAACGAAACTTTTTTGTTGTTTTTTTTTTTTTTTTAATCGTACTTTGAAATTTTTTCTGGGATTCGATCGACGGATTCTCGAATGCAACTTTCGCAGAAAGTGAGAAAAAGTTGTTTATGCAACGAGAAAAATTTATGGAAAGAAACGATCGACATCGTTTGGTTATTTTTCGAGTGAATTTCTTTCTTCCAATCGTCCTGCTTGCTGGCTCATTGAAAATTCCTTCCCGAGAACTCTCGAAATCGGACTCGACTGTGAAAAAATATTGTTCGATTAGTTTTTCATCAACGGAACTTTTTCGAAATGAAATTTTCCTCGAGATTTTGTTTTCCATCGATTTCCCTCGTCATCAATCAACGGAGACATTTTTCAACTGTGGCAAGTCTCTTTATCTCTGTGAAGACGATCTTGGGGCAAAAAATACTTCGGGGTCACGATGACCCCGTTCCCTTGTGGGACGATAAAAAAAATGGAACGAACTTTCGGCTGATTATTATTGCATACGATTATTTATAACTTTTTGAAGATCGTTCGGTTCGTTATTGATTTTTCGATGCAAAAGTAACGAGCAATGGAATATTTTGACTTCCTGCACATTGTCGATTCGTAGTGGATATTTTTTCCTGGTTCACAGACTTTGAACGATTTTTTCCTCAAAACGGACGATCGAGAATCGAAAAATGTGGGTTTCGTTAGTTTTATTGAAAAAATTATTCGATGCAGTCGTGCATTAGATACTGAAACGTTAATTCGGCTTGCCTTGACGAGACATTGCATTATACGATAAATTGTTCGATGCAATAAGCCATGGAGCAATTTTGTTGCTCTCGTTGTAGTCGTTCGAGGACATGCGAGAAGAGAGATCTGTAGAGGTCATCGCCAATCGTTTCGCCATAATAAAATCTCATCATGGGTGATGACACACGTGTGGGTGCGAGGCTCACTAACCACGTATCAAGATTCGTTAAAAGCTCGATCTTTCAATCTCTCTCTCTCTCTCTCTCTCTCTCCCTCTCTCTATCTTGCTCTCTCTCGTGTGGGAGAATAATTTATCTCTGATAGAACGTAACGCGTAAACGATGACGAGGCTATAAAATCGCCAGGAACAATTCGAAATTGAACCGAGTAACAATTCTTCATAATAAAACTGTTTTGTTCCTCGACTCTAAAAAATTCGCCTACTCAACAGACAAACACAATATCGTAATGAAGAATCCGATAGATTTTGCAATAAAATTGATAATCTATCACATAAATTGAGTCTTTCATTTACACTGGGTCAATTTGACCCGGAGCGCGTTTTGGCGTCTCTCATTGTTTAAAATTGCTTTTTCGTCGAAAAAGTTTCGATTTTTTATGAAATTGTTGAAGTTTCATTTGTTAATAATTTTTGGATTATTTATTGAATGTTAACAGAATTATTATTATTTTAGAGGCCGACTTTTTCAACCTCAATATTCATTCGATAGAGAGAACCACAAGCGGATGAAATTTCATGTTTTTCTTATTTTTATTTCTGTTTATTGTTGTGCCATTCGCCAAAATTGAATGGCGAGTGCAAAATTTGTGGAAATCATACTTTGACCGAGAATCGCGAAAATTGATGCGCATGCTCTATATTTTTGTGCATGTATGTTTTTCGATCTCTCACCGCAAATATTCGAATCTATTTTCAATGCGTCATGGAACTAGCATCGCCGTGTTTTTCTGGCTAATATTAGACACCTCGCGATATTATTTCTATTCAGTTCGTATACGTTTCCGAACACAGGAATGGTATAGGATGACGAAATTATTTCTATTTTTGTTGGAATTTTTTATGTTTTTTCGTATTCGACGAATTTTATGAGTTTTTTCATTCACTTCTTCGAATAATTAAATTTTCCGTCTCATAAATCCTGAAAAATGCATGTGCAATACGTGAAATGCATTTTTCATCGAGCCCGCGTGTCACTCCGACTGGATCAACCGAACAATGAAATTCCCATCAATTCTGTCCCCCCCTTTTTCCTTTCCATCTTTCAATTCTTTTGCGCACGAATAAAATTGAGTCACAAAATTGGCGACGATCGAATGGAAAATTCAGTTCAAAACTATCAATCAAAATTTTATAGTGTCAAAGAGAAGTTTGTACTTCTGTACGGAAGGCACGAAAAACTGTTTGTTTCCTATTCAAAACATTCATATTCCCAAGAATAACGTGCGCGATTTTTTAACAAAAATATTTATTAATATTTTTTTTTCAAATTATTTTTATGTTGTAATTATTGGAGTTTTCTTTTTTTTGTGCAAATTATAATTGAAAAACTAGATTTCAAAGTTCGCTCTATTTCGTGTGCCCGAATTTATTTCAAATTTGTTCATTTTTTAAAACATTTGTATTTTTGAATATAATATGCGCGATTTTTTGACAAAAATATTCAAACGAGTTTTTTTTTGTCAATTATTTAACTATTTTGAAAGGTTCAGAAAAAAATATGAGGACATCTAGTGCGGCAGTTGCTAGGGAATGTTTTTCGTTTTTTGGCCAAGGTCAATGCGATCGGTTAATAGGGCTTTTCATATCTAGTTATTCTAAACGCCTGCATGCGTCGTCGGGTTTCCGAAGCCTTATTATTATATCAATGGCAAAGTGCATGCAGTAAAATTATTTTTTTCTTCTCCTAAACAGATGATAAAAAATTAATGGACAAACGAAAATAAACGACTTGTTAGGCAGCACACAATGATTTTGTAGAAAATAATATTTACGATTTTTCTAACGTTCACTATTCCAACTCAGATTCTTCCGAACGATCCAAGGTCACGTCGTTTGTTTGTAACGAGCGGTGGACTCAAAAAAGTACAAGAAATTGAGGCAGAGCCGGATTCGAAACTCGCCGAATACATCAAAATCATAAACTGCTGTTTCCCTGAAGAAATCGTCAGGTGCGTGATTCGAATTTATTTATTACACAATGAAAATAGTGATGAATATTTGTATGATTTTTCGAAGATCGTTAAATTCCTCGATCCTGTTGATCGTTTAATTTTTTAGTCAAACATTTATGTATACGATACAATGAATAACTTGGAAAAATTCACGTTATATTTATATGCTGAATTTTGATAATTCTAAACTCGTAATAGATTTCTGCACGTCATTAAAATTATGATTCCCTGTCAAAATATTCTGTTGACATGTTCCCCTTTCTGTGTCGTCTGCTCGATCCCAAATTAATAAACGGCATAATCCTCGCGACGTCGTAATTCATCAGTATCCGAGCGGAAAACAAAGTAAATAAAAAAAAACGTGATTCAAAGTTGCATGCACCTGTTGAGTCTTCCCCTTATCGTGCTATTTCACGCGACAGAGTGAGTTCAGAGCGTCAGAGCGACTGAGTTTTATTACCTCTCGTTCTTTTGTTATATATAACGAGTATCGCGCGCTCAATTCACCCGGAAAAACATAAAACACAGTAGCGGCGAGAGGCTGACGAAAAAAAGAAGAATTTCGGGTCAGATTTCGACAGAGAGATCGATTCTAACCTCACTATTGGCGAGGATTTTCACGTCTTTCGCGGACTTGACAATTTTATGATTGACATGCACGAAAACACTAGTTGCTCTCCTTTTTGACTGATACAAATCTATAGATATATACTCACTTCCTTTCGGGACGTCAAAGAGCCGATTAACACGAAGCAAAATCGTATCCTCGGGTATAAAAATGACTGGTACACTCGCGTGACTATGTTAATCTAGATTTTGTATAATAAATCAAATTTCGTATGGTTAATCAGGCACAAGGATCGCTCAGATTAAGCTTATTTTTTCGTAGTATCGATGTAAACGCCATTTTGACACAGCTGATTTTTCATCCCCCGATGAATACGACCCCACTATTTGTCCATCTTTTCCACTCTTTAGTTCTAGTCTCCGTTCCCCCTCCCGTCTCATTCTACCAATTCACCTTCCGAGCCACCCACTCTCCGAGCCCTCAATTTCACCCCCAACTTGTTCGATCAATATTTCAATTTCCAACACATTTGAACTCGTCGCTTTTGTACTTTTTCCACATCGTTTCTTTCATCCAGAAACCTCTATTTAGTTGACAAATGAGTGATGCGAGGTTTATGTTCTATTTACAATTTTTTTCGGCTCGTCTGTTGTTGTCATTATTTTCGTGACTCCGCCGGTTTCATTTTCGTTATATTTCGCTCTCCAAAAATCGCAACGTCGCGACAACCACACAATCGCGACAATATTACGTTGCGAGCTATCGACTGTCGATACGGCCCTTTTTTTTCGTATTTAACCTCCTTTTTTGTTCGAATTTGTGTGTTTCGTGCTTTTTGACCCTATAATGCAATGTGAAATGCTGATTCCTTTTGACCGACAATAGGTACTATTCTCCCGGATATCCCGACACTCTGCTGGAGAGAGTGGAACAATATCAGCCTCGATATCCGACCGATATAGGAGTCGATCATCCTTCATCAGATCAATCGGATTCGAGTGTATCGCTCCTTCCGGATGAGGATGATTAAGCCACTGTTCAAAAAACACACAACTCAGAAAAAGAAGGAAAAAATGTATTTTTATAATCGCGAAACCCATTTATTTTTGTATCTCAATAAAAGCCACTGAATCATCAAGATTTGTTTCATCTTCCCGCCGAAAATGCACGACGCAAACACCCTTCAACGTCCGGTCCAGCCGAGCATGCGCTCATTGCACATCCGTGTCGCAAAAATATTGAAGTCCGAAAGCCAAACTGCCAGTCATCCATCGCGGAACACTCGTCACAAGCATCACGACCGTGAATTCGGCATTTCTTTAAACAATTACTGTGTCACATTAAATAAAAGCCTAATTATGGGTTTAGTAAGAGTTGTTCAGGATGATAATCAATTTCCCAGTCAGTTAGCTAGCGCCGGGACGAAACTCGTCGTCGTTGATTTCACTGCAACATGGTAAGTCAACGATTCTCCCCTGAGGTTATGTTGTCATTGTAATCAAATTTATTTTTTCGGCATTATAAGTGAATTACGATGAATCCAACTTTACCCAAATGATCTTTGAGTTTACCAAATCCTAAAAAAAAACTATACGTGGCATATACTTCCCATTTAAATTCTTTTTAACCTAAAAACGTTCGTGATCCCTTCTGATTCTGAGTCAAATGCAATAATTTTCTGCGTTTTGACAGATTCATTCGCAATCATTACAACGACCGAGTATCTCAATAAAAATTAACACAGAAACGAAGTGTTTGCTGATCGTTCATTTCGACAATAGTGAAACAACAAGAAATATATTTCAGTAAAGAATAAAATAAAATGATCATGAAATTCAGGTGCGGCCCTTGTCAGAGAATAGCTCCGGTATTCGAGCAACTATCAGGAAAATACCGTAACGCTGTGTTCCTGAAAGTCGACGTTGACAAGTGCGCAGACACGGCGGCGTCGCAAGGAGTGAGCGCAATGCCGACATTCATATTCTATCGAAACAGGACGAAATTGGGCTCTTGTCAAGGCGCGGATCCTACGGCGCTGGAAAATAAAATTGTCCAGTTTTACGGCTCAGGAGACGGAGACGACGGAGAAGCACCAGTCGCAGGACATGTACGAGAGAACAAAGATAACGTTTATTATCACGTTTTCGGCTTGATCTTTCTTGCCGCTTTGCTTTACTACTGGAGCAAGAACAACAATCAGTGAAAAATGAATTTTTTTATCCATATATTGACAATGTCAGAGAGACAGATAAAGGAAAGAAAAAACAAAGAAAAACGAAATTAGAACGAAACTAAAACAATGATATTTGCAACTAATCAGAAAATACATTTATTCCTCAAATATTTTCTTTGTCTTCATTGAAAATGTGCAAATACGAGCTTTTTTCTTTTTTTTTTTAATGGAAATTTCCTTTTTTTTACTCCAAAAATTCGAGCGGCATCAGTTTTTTTTCTATTTTACTAAAAAAACACAATTTTTTGTGCTATTCAAACAGCCAAGGAGAAATTATTTCTCTTTCTTTTTATTGAAAAAAAAAAGAAGAATTTCACAAAAGGAATTGAATCTTTTTCCATCATTTTTCAATTCGTTCAAAAACTTTCGTTCATTTGTTCTTTGAATGGAATAAATTAACTCAATTCCGAAGGCTTAGAAATGATCGAAGGAAAAGAAAATTCGAAATACTCGTCGTGTATGATGAAAGAGAAAAAAAATGGTGTCCATTAAATGCGTGGAACTGTTTGGTTGGCGAAAAAGAAAAGAGGAAAATCTCGTATTTGAACGATGCACAACGATCGTCCTAAGACAATCCCTCGACTCCGTCCTTTCCACAGATGGATCTAGCGACTTTCATCGCGAAAGGGGAATGCGAATGTCTCAACGAGTCTGACGAGCATTGTTTCGAGCATTGTCTTACATCGGAGGGTGGATATTTGCAGAGCGATTGCGACGAGCAGCTCATTATTTCTTTGGCTTTTCGGCAACCGGTTAAAATCCACTCTCTCAAATTCAAAGCTCCTGTTGACAAGGGACCAAAGAATATCAAATTGTTCATCAACCAACCGAGAACGATTGATTTCGATGCGGCGGTCTCAAACACGAGCGTGCAGGACTTGACGTACGTATATATTCATGAAGCTTGAAATTCCCATCGAAAAATGGAAAAATCGACTTTCTCGACATTTTGAGTTAAAAAAAATGTTTCCAACATTGTCGAGATGGCCAGAACTCACTAAAGTATTGATTGACCTGCCGACACTTACTTTTAAATGTTTCCACTAAATTTCCAACGAAAATGTAACAACAGTCAAGAAAATTTGGTCCCGATATGAAAAAAAGTGTCCGGAGTCGATATGATCCTGTTTTTTCTGTTTTTCAAATAATAGATTAGCTCCCAAGGACTTAGAGGAAGGGAATCCGGTGGCTCTGCGTTACGTGAAGTTCCAAAACGTGTTGAACCTGCAGATCTTCGTGAAGGACAATCAGTGCGAAGGTGAGACGACCCAGGTGGATCATTTGGTTGTGATAGGTTCGCCGATATCGACAACCAACATGGACGATTTCAAGCGAGTCGTAGGAAAAAGGGGCGAGAGTCACTGAGCTCGAAGGAGTCGGAATAATAAAATGAAATAAATCCCCGACCGTTGTGTGTGTTTTTTTTAGCGCAGGAGAAAACAAAAAAAAACATAACACCCGAGGAAAACGAACAACTGTAAATTTGACGAAACATTTCAGCAGCATTTTTGTTGTCCGCCAATTTTTTCTACCGACATTTCTTCTTACGGTGCCTTCAAATTGTTCGATCCTGAATTTTCAACTCTCCACAGAACTTATGATTTTCCGAGACATTAAATATGCAAAGCGGACCGAAACTAAGCAGTGTAATTAACGCAACTCGATCTATGTGCCGAAGAAAAAATAAAAATATATTGAAAAATATAGAAACTGTTGTGTATCATTTCATAAATCCCCATAAATTATTGAATTTAGTCAAATCGCGTCTTTTTATCGTGAATATCATGGAAACGCTTTAAACTAGAGCAAAGACCCTAGAACCATTTTCGTAGAGCGAATGATTTCCTACAAGAAAGTTCCCGACGAAATTTATCTCTTTCCATTTATTTCCGAGTTACGGGAGCGGATAGAAAAAAAAGTCGAAAAAACGTGGTTGTATTTTATGAATTCATCAAATTCGATAAACAAATAATCGAACATGACTTCGCTTTTGTTTGGTTTTCGGTTAAGTGAATGAGGGATATTCTGAGGATAAAAAATGAATATCGCGAAACTCGTTTTTTAGTTTTTTTTTTTGTTGTTTTTCATTTTTATTCAATAAAGGCATGAATCAGCAACCGCGACGTTATTTACTTCTTGGGAGCTTTCTTCGTGTCCTTGGTAGCGGCGACCTTGGTAAGGTCGTCAGGATTTTCGGCGGCGTCCTTAACTCTCTTGGCTCGGATACCGACGAGTCTGGCGTCAGCGCGGGCCTTTCTCAGAGTTATGTACGCCGAGAATTTCTTCTCGTCTTCCGTGATCACGCGAGCCTTCGCCTTGGTCGGAGCCTGTTGACGAACTGGCATCACGTCGCCCTTCAATTGTGTTGCCACTTTACGCTCTTCCTCAGTAGCGTCGCCCTTCTTCGGCTGCAAATTCGATGAAAAAATGAATTATCTTTGTCAAACGTCTCGTGCACATTCGAATGCATGTCAAAATCGAAAATAATGAATTATTTTCAGAATACTGTTTTGTTTTTTAGAATTTCCCGTAAATTTTCGAGATTTTTGAGTCAATAGATATGGAAAACGAAATATTGAGAGAAAAGAGGGACGAACCTTCTTCTCGTTGACCGGGAAGAGGATCAGCTTGGCTCTGTATTCCTTGAGTCTCTGGGCATTTGCTTGAAGAGATTCTACAGACTTGTTACGCCTCCTTGGGTCAACAGCGATTCCGATCGTCTTGGCGAATCTTTTGTTGAGACCGCTGGCTTTGAGCTCGTCAAGGGTGAATCCTCTGCCTGCACGTACCTTGGTGTGATAACGGAATGTGGGGCAGTGGACGATCGGCCTCAGAAGGTTTACCGGCCTGATAAGTCAAAAAGTGGATATTAGTCTTTTGCGTCATTCTAGATTCGCCATAGCTGAAGATTGTGTGCACACAAACACTCAAAATGTTTGGATTTGTGGACGAACGTCTCTGAACAAGGTGAATAGTGTTTGTTAAACTTTCTGTTACGAGGGAGAAAGCTTTCCGAATCGCATGTTTTTCACTGCTCACTTTTTATAATTTTAAGGTTGTGAACAACGGAGTTACCGTGTAAAATTAATGACGATTTGTTTTCATTTACCTTGGTGCGACGGCACGGGCTTTCTTGACACGATTCATCCTGCGACGGAATTTGCGGGCAGGCTGGTTGAACCAAGTCTTGACAAAGCGTTGCCAATCTTTGTGGAAATGCCCATTGGGGATCATGTTATTACGCTTACCCATTTCGGAGCTGGAATGAAAAAAGAATATCTCGTAAGCTCGTCGTTATTGCAGTCACTTGAAACACCGGCTGAAACAGCAACAATTGCCCCGTGATTTTGACGTTGAAGAACGCGTAATCGATCACTTTTTTGAGGTTAGGAAAACAACGGTTTAGTGTATTTTCACTCAATTTAATATTTGGTAATTCAGGATTTAAGTATTATTCGGGACTTTGTTATTTAATAACGTTTCCACCGGTGCTCGGTTATTACGGGATTTTCTGTAACAAACGGGTATTTCGGGCAACGGGCTCCCTAACCTCTTTTACGAAAGCACAAACTTTTGACACTTAAAAAATATCCACAATATAATTATATTCTCTAGGAAATATAGATAATCGTTAAATCGTTACAATTTTTCTTTTATTCAACTCGGATCGGCGTCGATTTCGTAGATTAACGACGATTAATATTGGGGATAAGTCCCTTACCAGCTTGTTTATTCGATGCACACCGGAAAAAGAGCGCAAGCGGAAAAACCGACGGCTAAGATTTGAGACATTTGAGTCATCATGATGACAACTCTGAGCCAACATTGTAAATGAATACTTTATTGGAAATAATAAAAAACGAACGTAAAAAAAATAATCTCGAATTTCCCACTATTAATTCATTTATAAATTCTTATTTATTTATAAAATTGATCAAAACTGAGAAAGAATCGATTTACGTAGTAGTCCAATATGGCAGCCTCCAGGGTTGCCGAACGTTGTACAAAGTAATTATTATTCCTTCACGTTGAAAAACCCAATTATTTTCATTAAAAATGAAATGCTCGAGTTTTCAATCAGTCAAATTATCCAAAAGATTTATCAAGCAACAATTCCCACAATGTGTTGTCGTCAGACACGCCTCAAGTGGTTTGGGTTTGTGGGTAAGACATCACGATTTATATAGATTATGAACGTATGCCACTGTTTTCGTTATGTATAAACTGATTGTTTGTTTGCCATTCCACAATAATTATCATTTTCAAAACTTCAGGAGCACTCTATGGACAACGAAATGAGACACAAGATAGAAAATTATTGGAAACATAGAGTTTGCACGCCTAAAGAAAGCAACGATCATGGAAAAGACAAATTTTACGTTTTATCAATGTTTCCTTATCCATCGGGTTCGTTGCACATGGGGCATGTCAGGGTGTATGCGATCAGTGATTCCGTGGCTCGATTTTACAGAATGAAGGGTAAGTTATTGATGCATCCATCATACGAGCACCAGGAATAAAAAAATCCGAGTCTCACAGACCCAGTGCGTACAAGTCCATGTTTTTATTTTAGAATTGAATTCCAAACTACAGGCAAAAAAGTCATTCACCCCATGGGCTGGGACGCGTTTGGTTTGCCCGCGGAAAACGCTGCTTTCGAAAGGAAAATCGACCCCTCCGAATGGACCAATAAAAACATAAGCAACATGCGAGAACAATTGAATCAAATGGGTTGTCTCTTTGATTGGTATCGCGAAGTGGCCACCTGCGATCCTGCGTATTACAGATGGACTCAAGAATTATTTTTAAAGTTGTACGAACGGGGCCTTGCCTATCAGAAAGAATCATTTGTCAATTGGGATCCGGTGGATCGCACCGTGCTGGCCGACGAGCAAGTGGATCACGACAATAGGTCTTGGCGTTCTGGAGCGAAAGTGGAGAAAAAGTTGTTGAACCAGTGGTTCGTTAGGACTACAGCATTTGCGGAGTAAGGATTTTTCTGGATTATGATGGAAAAAGGGAAAAAAAAGGGATGGATCGAAAGAAAACGATATTTACGAAATTAGGATTTTTTCCTGTTCCCAGATCGTTGCTCCAGGGACTCGATGATCCGAACCTGAAAGAATGGCGTGACATTATCAAACTGCAACGACACTGGATCGGCGAGTGCACCGGAACTTCGATAGATTTTGAGCTCGTGAGCGACTTGCCGAACGTCCCAAAGACTCTGAACCTCTGGACCGATAAACCAGAATCCTTAGAATTCGCTAAATTTGTAGCGATCTCGAAAAACAATTTTTTGGCTAAGACCCAAATGGATTGGACGAAGAATTCAACTTCGAGGTTGATCCAGGCGAAAGCCAGGAATCCGTTGACCGGTGAAGATCTTCCAATTTACCTTACAAACGATTTGGAATTTACGCGGTTTCGTGACGATCATTTGGGCATTCCTGGCCGCTCCAGCGACGATGCCCGTTTCTGTGATTCTCTTGGAATCGCGTACGATGGACTCGAAGAACTCACGGACGAGCAAAGACTTTCGAAACGCTCGGAAATCATGGCTAAAGCCAGAGAACTAAATGTCGGCGGTTTTCCTCTCAGTTTGAAACTCCGTGACTGGCTCATTTCGCGTCAAAGATATTGGGGAACGCCGATCCCCATAATACACTGCGAAACTTGCGGACCTTGTCCCGTACCCAGAGACCAACTTCCTGTCCTTCTGCCAAAGATTTCACGCCAATTAGACGATCGGACTAAAACTTTACGCGATGCAGTTTCGTGGCTACAAACTACTTGCCCGAAGTGCAATCAACCGGCTACTCGAGAACCTGACACCATGGACACTTTCGTCGATAGCTCTTGGTACTTCATGCGATACGTCGATCCCAAAAATAACCAAGAAATGTTTTCTAAGGAAAAGGCTCACGAGTGCTTGCCCGTCGATGTCTACATCGGCGGCAAAGAACACGGTAAATCCATACAATTTCACAATCGAATTCAATTTTCAGTCCATCTTCAATAAATATTTAAATTATGTTTAAGTAAATCCAAATAAAATAAAAATGAATGAATATATGAAGAATGAAAGTAAAAGATCAAAATTGAAATGGGTTTTCGGAAAAAAAAATGAATATTCGTCGTTCGTTTGCCAATTTTTCAAAAAGTTGCTCATTCACGAATTTTTAAAAATAATTATTCGTGGCGCCCGTCCGGTAATTTTTCTTCAAAATCCAAGTAAATTGTTAATAATATTAAAAAGATCTTTTGTTAATAAAATTCAATTACAGCGGTTCTTCATCTGTACTACGCGCGTTTCGTGAGCCATTTTCTGCATTCCCTGGGCCTGTTGCCAACGCGAGAGCCTTTCAAGCAGCTCCTGGTGCAAGGCATGGTGATGGGAAAAACGTACAAAGTTAAAGAAACTGGCAAATTCTTGGCAGAGTCAGAAGTTGAAAAAATTGATGAAAAATACGTGGAGAAACAAACTGGACACGAGGTCCTTACTTATTGGGATAAAATGTCCAAATCTAAATTCAACGGTGTGGACCCTTTGGATATGTTTGGGGAATATGGCGCTGACACTACGAGACTCATCATTTTGGCTGACGTTGCTCCAACGTCCAACAGACATTGGTCCTCCGACAGTAAGTGCTTCCACTGTATTCTGCGATCTCGTTCCAATTTCGTAACAAGAATAATTCCCAAAAATTGAAATTTATGGATAAATGGAAAGTTTTTATTTCACAGCATTTCCGGGAATTCTAAAATGGCAGTCAAGATTGTGGCTGACGATAGGGAATCTTATCGAAAGTCGTGCGACGATAAGTCTCGAGGAACGTTCGAAAAAGATCGAAACGGAGCGATTTATTCAGGACGATGATTACATGTTTGACAGCAGAAATTATTACATCAAAGGAGTGACCTTCAACATTGTAAAGTCGCAGCAACTCAGTGTCGCAATCTCAAAGATGCAAGGACTCACAAACAGGTGAGGAAAAGATTTGATTAAGGAAAAACACGAATCTGACTTTTTTGTCGAGAAAAAATTTCATTATTGAATTTTCGTCATGTCAATCTGTAATGTCTTTATTTATAGCATAAGAAAAGTATCGAAGGAGTGTATGACCCACAGTCGAGAATATGAAAGAGCATTAGCAACGCAAATAATAATGCTCGCTCCTTTGGCCCCTCAATTCGCCTCCGAATTATGGTCAGGATTCTGTTCAGCTCCTTATCACTTGGCGGATGATGACACGAGTATACAGAAGGATCTGGACGTGCTCGAGCAGAAATGGCCGGACGTAGACATGAGATACAACTTGGACTTGGACGTATTTGTAAGTTTCTATCAATGGAAAAATAATTCATCAGTCATTGCAAAGTGAATAATTCGTGCCAACGTCTCGCTGTTTCGTTCAAGGTCAATGGGGAGGAAATATTTTCACTGAAGATGCCCCGTTACGTCCTGGACGAGCTGAAAGCCGAAGAAGCTTGTCGACTGGTCGAGCAATCACCCCAATTCCTCAGTTACGTCGGCGACCGCCAAATCAGAGATTTCAAATTCAATTCCGAGGCAGGCTGTGATGCGAGGATCACATATCGCATTCCCAAAATCCCCAGAAGCAAAAAAACAAAAGTTGCTAATTGAGTCGCTGATCGGGCGAGTGAATTATGAAAAAAATAATGAGAAAGTAAAAAAAGTTACGAAAATTAATGAAATCTTACCCATGGCCGATGTAGCCGTTGTCTTTTATGGTTTTAAGAAATTCTACATAGTGCGAGGGAAGTTCATTTTCCACGGCTCCTTTTATTATGGTGTCTCTACGGATATTAGATTTAGAGCATGAGAATTAAGCAACGCACGGGTTTGAAAAACTGAGTTTCAGGCTCTTTTTGGCGATTAATTGTCATAAGAAAATATTTTTTAAATCCTACAAATAAAGTTGCGATGGCTGTCGTTCTTCTGGCAAGTCTGACAAGTCGCAAAATTCTTCAGGATTTCTGCATTGCTGATAAACCCGACACTTTGTCGCTTCGCAGCCCCAACCTTCGACCTCTACCGTCAAAGGAAAATATATTTTCTCATCGACTCCTTCTTGCTTGTCCAAATTGGGCATATCCCCGTTGTCCAGGCTCCAAATTACGCCCCAGACCTCCGAACCCTCCAGTGGCACTATCGTCGCGGACGCACCGTGCCATCTTTTTGATTGAGTGATAAAGTCTAGTCGGAAGTTCTAATGATACCCATTTTTTTATAGTTTGCTCATTTCCGTTGGTTATTATTTGATGCAGCTGTCATCTGCTTGAAAAATCAACTCTTCGATCGAAAAAGTAACAGTTACACGATTTTTGATGATTTTTGGTGGTTCAAAAACGAAGAAAACATTTGGGGTTGAGAATTCCTTTCTGTAGATTTAAAATAACGCAGTGGCTCGCCGTCCGGGTAGCCGGACGAATAATATTCGTCCGGAAACGCTTTATCTAATGATTTCCCGCTTTACCCGGACGAGTAAGGGTTACGTATTTGTCCAGACATGCTTTTGGTATACGAAATATCCGGACGAGTAGCCACAGCCTTAAAATAATCATTGAAACACTCTTTCAAGGTCACTGGGTTGATTTACTCTTTACGTTCTATGGGAATTTTCGAGATAAATGCCATCTTCCCGCATTTCGAAACAGATTCCTTCCTTAATTAATCGACGATTCTGCGATTTTTTGAATTTGCATACCTTTAATTTACCGAATCCACATTTCCGGGCACTGGGGTTGTTTATGAGTATACGCTTTTCCAGCATGTTACTACCGTAAGCGAAATAAAAGAATTTATCAGCCATGGACCAGGACACTTTTCCTGGTGTTAAGCACTGTTTTTTCTCTTCGTCGCACATTTTTGTGGGCCTTTCATCGGGTTCCATTTTTTCCCAAATTGAATAACTATGCCGAAACGACGTCGTCACGGATTCTTCTTCTTCGACACGTTTTTTTTTTGTTATGTTTGGGTTTGCTCCGTTGTAACGTGGAATGTGCCACCGCACAGTCTACGGACTAACTGTGTTAGGGCGGTTCGGTTTGACATTGACATTGACATGTTGACATTCAGGTACATCACACGTGAAACCGAACGAGTCGAGAAAAATCGTTACGCATGCGCATTGTTTTTTTTTTGCCATATTTGGACAATGAAGTAGTTCGTCACTTCGGCACATGCACAAGCGTCGCTTGCTCAAGCGACTTTTGACGCATTTTTTTCATGGCGGGACCGCATTTCTACGGTTTCTACAGTAGTCCAGTCATTACATCGTAAAAAGAGGGTTATAAATGCATGTGTGGCGGAACCACCAGCTTCGTGCCCTTCGATACCGACAGGGCAACGCCATGTTGTCCCCGATGCGAATTCCGAACAACAGCGCCATCGGAGAAAACAGCGACTGACTCCGAGAATAGTATTTTAAACAAAAGGCAGTTGGAGTAGAAAAGTCGAGGGCTACAGAGCTAGCTTAAACGTGATCGCTAAAAGCTAATTGTTTAGTCAAAGATTGATAAGAAAATACATTAAATAAAGTTATTGTTATTATTACGTAACAGAGTCTACACCCTTTACTCTCCGGTATCAAGCCTCCAATAAACATACATGTGAACCGAGAAAGCTGAATTTTGGATATTACGTGGAGGGGGTCTAGAAAAGCTTGACTTCAAATTCTCGACCAACTTTGCAGCGCGCTAGAGATCGTAATTTTCGTCGAAAATAAAAGATAAAAAAACGAAATTGTAGGTCTAAGCACGCTCTACGACTTTAATTCGAAACACTTTGTCGGTATCTATCACGAGAAAATAGAAAATAGGAAAAAACAAAATTAATTACATTTTTGGCTTTTTCGATCGTTATCTCGATAACGATGGACAATAGGTGGAAAATGAATATGACCTTAATTGTAGATCGAGAAAAGAAAAACAAAAAATAGTTGATACAAAATTTTCGTAACTTAACGGAGAACCGAGTTATTGTGAAAAAACAGAACTTAACCCTTTTCCAAGATAGAGGAAAATATTCATAGGAAATCGAGAATTTATATATATACGCATAAAGACCCGGGAACATTGAGTCGTGAAAATTATTACTCGGCAGTTTAAGTTGGAGACATTTTTCTTGTGAAAATATAGTGCAATATTATTTTCAACCCCGTGACAGTTGCGTTTGAAAACTGCAGAAACGTAGCCTGTTGTTTTTTTTTCGCATTTTTTCCGGTTTGATTGAAAAAAGTGATATGAGGGCATTAAAGTTTCGATTATTTAATTGCTTTTTCTTTTTATTTTCGTTAAAAATATGTCCTCGCCCTAAGATCGTTTTCGAAAAGCTCGTTCGATCTCGTCTTTCGTTTTTCCGAGAGTTTCCGGCAAAACTAACGCGACGAACAGAGTGGCCAATAAGGAAAGTGCACAGTACGTATAAATCATGACGACTGGACCTAAATCCGCGAGACTTGGGTAACTTTGAACGGTCGCGAAATTGTAGAGGCCCGCGAGACAGGTCGTTGTAGGTCCTAAAATGTTGACGAATCTCGTTGGGAATAGTTCACCGATCATGGCCCATGGCAGAGCTAAAAATCCAAAAGAACCGGAAGCCTGTGAAAAATAAACAATCCGTAAATATCGAAAAAGATTTATTCTTATTTTTCTGGCATTTTTAAAACTTACCACGAAAATGAAAATACAAGTGAGCGGGATTTGGGAATATTGCGAATTTTCGAAATATTGGTTGTAGACTCCGAGGCCAGCGAGGGAAACCGTCATTCCACAACCAGAAATTAAAGCCACCGGTCGTCGGCCGAGTCTGTCGTTCGAAATAAAGAAAAAAAAATAATCATTTCGTATGGTTTTATATAAAATTTTCTAATAATTCGGGGAAATTATTTTCGTACTTAAAACTTGTTAGAACGAGGCACAAAGCACCACCCATTTGCACGAGTCCAATAAACGCTGTAATTAGATAAGGATCGCTCGCCGAACCGGTTTTTTCAAGAAGATCAACCGCATAAGCCATGAGAACGTAAATTCCGCAAAATTGTTGAAAAAAGAAAAATACATTGAGAATGACGAAAGGTTTCCAGATTTCCGGTGAGCCGAGAGCTTTAACGAATCTTTTGATTCGCCCATAAAGACCCAAATCATTCCGAAGTTCATTTCTCAATTTTTTCGATCGTTCGAACGCGTTTTTCCCGCTCTTTTCGTTATCGACCGTCGGTATAGCAGTGCTGTCGTGGCTCGACAGTTCGATGTCACATTTCGGCTCGTTGTATCGCAGCAAAGCATCGAATTCGTTCCGGAAATTTGTTGTTTCGTGTTCCAGACTTCGCAGACGTAGTAGCGATTTCCGGGCGTCCTCTTCTCTCCCTTTTGTCAACAACCACCGCGGACTCTCAGGCATTATTGCTAAGGCCAGCACGGCCGATAAGGCAGGCACGATTACCGACGTTACCGCCACGATTCGCCAATCGTCCTAAAATTTCAATCGTAAATAACTCAGAAGTCTTCACATCGAAATCTTTTCCAACTCGCAATATTTCAAGACACTCACTTTTATTATGAAACCTAATAAATAAATGAGCATTATTCCAATTGATATAAAAAGACTGGAACACGTCGTGAGCATCGCGGTGTATCGTGGAATCGAAATTTCAGCGAGGTAAACACAAGCTGGTGTCGAAGCCAATCCAGTGGCGAAACCTTAAACAAAAATCTCTCTTATTATCAACTTATTTCCGTTGTTTATTAAATTAATTTAAAAAAAAAAAAATTAAACCATTTTTTCAAAAATTTCACAGTTCAGCAAAGAAAATTCTGTTTTCTTGTAAGAAAATCTACTTTTTTCCTCGATCCGCAAAATTGTCATTTATTTTTTTGTTTTTAACATGAAACATTTATTACGAGTGAGAAATTATCGAGCGATCATTATTGAATTATCTAAATCGTTGAAATCACGACATTTAGTTTATTATTCATGAAAATTCACAGGCAATAAATCAATAACGTAATTACCAGTTACGAATCTGCCAAAGAGCAGTTGTGTAACGGTGTAACTGGTCGCAATTATAATCCATCCGAGCGAACAAACTATTCCAGAACAACTAATGGCCGCACGTCGTCCAGCCTTCATGGTGAACAGACTGACGATGCAACCGACTGGGGTTGATATCATGGCAATCGAGGCTACAAATAAATACCGTTATTATTTATTCCCCACACGATATACAATTACATACGAAGAAAAAATGAGATAAATTCAAATAAATGTAAAACCCCCATTATATAAATACCGCAGTCGAAAAAAATCAATTTTCTAAATTTCTGCACAACTATCGAGCCCGAAAAAATATTTTTCAATTAAACAAAAAAAGCCTCAATTTAACTAATAAGGGCATATGCTTGTAGTATAAGAAATTCTATACTGAACATTTATTTTTATTCAACAATATCTTGTTTGTTATGCCAAGTACAATTTTTTTGGAAAAAATAGAATACAAATAGTGTCGATTTTTATTTTATTCGTGGGAAAATGTGGAAGAGCTTTTTCCCAAAAGGGACAACGACTAGAAAATCAGAGTTCAATGGAATTTGAGCAATTAGTTCGTTATAATGACTAAACATGCATTGTTATTGTCAACCGAACGGAATATATTGTTTTTGACGTCGATGAATGTTGCAAAATGCTTCAAACTTCACTATGAATATCTTCCTGGGTGTCAACATAAATATTGAATAAAATTCCAAGACGTTCATAAAGTACGAAGCGCGAAAGATATTTCGGAAAATAAAATGCCGAGCCAAACGGAATTAAAATTGATGAATTCGGTGCGTGGACTCTAGAGAAGTTTTCCCTTCATGAAAATCGACACAATTTTAATTGACATACATTGTTTTCCGAAGCAAATTCAAAGAATTAAGAAAAACCTGATTTTTCCCCAATTGGCGAAGAAATATCAAACTTACCGAACCACGTGGCTTCGTTTTCGGTCAAAATGGGTTGTTCGGTAGAGTTTTTGAGCAACGGAAGGGCGATGGCGGAATATCCCATGCTCATGCCGGGTCCCAGCAATGATGAGACGGCCAAAACGCCGTAGAGGAACTGGAAGAGAACAGAGTCCATTGACGAAGTTTTCCGAGGGATATGGCACAGTAGGCAATTCAAGATTGTGCCATTACGAAAGATTTTCGCATCGTCAACGCGTCCGATCTCTCCCTCTTTTATTTATTCCGTTACGTGCATCATAACGAAATATATACAAGCGCTCAAAGACACTAGACGTAACGAGTTTCGTCCTTCGCGTACAAAAAAAATAGGAGAAAAAAACAATCCCACAGAGCCCCACTACCTTCGTTATAATAATAATAATATAAATAATGATAATAACAATAATAATAATAACGAAACCACTGGAAGATCATGGCGGTTCGATCACCATTGAAATTAAATACCTACCTGAAAAACTACCTGTCGCTCTGGACAGCATCCACTCGGGAACAACATCTCTTCGGAATCGATCGAAAATGTCAGAATTAAAAAATCGAAAAAATATTTATTCTCTTTCTTGTTTATTTATTGCAATAATTACTGAATTATTTAAATAATTACTGAATTATTTATATTTATTTTTTGCGATTTTCTAATTATGTGGTATCGCGCGTCTTAGCAAACACGGAAATCTCGCATCTCGGTCCCTTTCGCGAGCGATTTATTTATGAGTTCGGGAACCGGTTCAGGTGTCGTCGAAAAAAAGTATTTCTATCACAAATTACTGAATGAAAATTTTGGTTTTTATGGACCGGTTAATGTTGTTGTTAATGAAATTCGATTCAGTCAGATTTTTGACTATCGATTTTGTTTAGTTTCACAATTCCTTGACCTCCGGCTCCGAATCGATGTTGTAAATCAAAGTTTCTGGACTGTTCGTCAGGCAGTTTAGATTTCTTATCCTCACACGATGCAATTCAAAGAGAAACTGCACGACGAGCTGCCGCTTGAAAAAGAAATTCAAAACTGTTTCCGAATACAGATTTTCCATCAGCGGAATATCCGTCGAGTTAGCAGTTTTTATTTACTTTACGTCTGTGTGTTTCTTATCGCTCAACTTCACTCACAAGATACGACAAGTTTTATAATTCTTGAATCGGGAAAATAATTAAATCTTCGCTTAATTGATCCGGACGATTAATTAAATTTCGAAACTCGTGTGGTCCGTCGCGCGAGCTCCCTCAGTCTTTCTTCTCTCGTGTCCCTCGCGATTTTCCTCCGGACTAATAACGACCGTCACTCTCCGGAGGCATCACTCGGTGCGAAAAATTCTCGTACTTGTGATAAAATAGTTGATTTCGAAATTATCTATTTCCCAGGCTCACAAACGCAACGATTGCATTTTTTTCCTCTCGCATCGGCATCGTTACATAATTTCGGCAAGAATGATGCTCCTCGGATTCGCGCCATCTCCGAGAATGTTATTGAAATTTTCTTCTTTACCGACGTCGCTCTCGCGAAACAATGCTCTTCGTCAATCGCAGCGAAATATCGCGAGGATGATGAAGACTATAGAAAAAAATCATCCACGAGAAAGACAAATGTGGCTTTAATTTTAATTCGCCGTATCAAGAAAAAACGCCGTGTCAATGTGACTGACAGCTCGAAGCCTTTTATGACACCGACAAGGCAGCAATGATGGCTTCGAGTATAACTTTGTTTCGCGAGCTCTCCGGCAGACGTAAATCCGACAAAAAAGCTAACGAACTTTAATCTCCTTTCTCCTTATCTTGCCATTTTTTTTGCTCAATAAAATGACATTTTCATTAAATCGATCGATTATTTCGCAATTCGCTCTCATATCGCAAATAACGAACGAGTTAATAAATAAATTAATAGTTCATTAAACCGGATTTTATCAAAAGATCCAATCGCTTAACTCATCCTTCTCCAATTTCATTCAGATTTCCGATTCATTATAAAGTTTGCACATAAAAAAAATGACTGTGACTGAAGGATTGGATTTTTTTTTAAATCATCAAAAATTTCACCGCCTTTTTTTTTTTACCTTCCGAGGCTGCTATCAAGGAGGATTTCCAGTCATGAAGATCGTACGTGAAATTGAGACATGCAAAAAAAAAAAAAAAAAAAAAAAAAAAAAAAAAATTTAATGGAAAAAATGTGACGCGACGTGTGCGGAGGTGTGCGAAGAAATACACACGTGGAATACAATAAAGCGCGTACCCAACAATCATGTAGATTTTCTCGTTTGCGTTGCGTAACAATGAAGCGAGTAACAAACCGCGTTGACATCGAAAAATTCTTCGTACAGCTGAGGTATCTAGAGGCAGAAAAAATCTAGTGACACGAAACAAATGCCGGATGCAGGATTAATCGGAGCCAAGAAAAAAGATGGTGTGCATAGTGCGATCGACCAAATGGATTACGTTGCTCCTGAGTAAAGATAAATATTGAGTTTAATATTTTTCCACCTATTGATTGATACGCTGCATTTAATCGCATCGTCATTTTCGCCTCAAACTAAAAAAAAAAATTAACATTTTTTTCGTCAATACAAAAAATCTGAGAAAAATAATTGTCCCAAAAATGTTAATCGAAACTTGGGTCGTGGGAATAAACAATAACGAAAAAATAATAATACAATCAACGGTTATGACTCGAAGGGGAAACTAGAAAAATAAATTGGGTCAAGAATCGATTTTTTAAATACCAACGCGATCCGAAATGATATCGTACAATCCCTTAAAGATTTGTGCCCCGATTTATATGTATAAATATTACGCAGTGTGTGATGGAGTTTCCATGCCCTCCGTAAACACTCGGACAAGCACATTCACTTCGAAATTGACAGAGACGGGAGTTGTGCTGCAGAGAGATAATAAATTCCACAATCGGTTAGCATTGCCAGCAGAGAAAAGGAGGGAGACTTTCGTGGTGTATCTTTTGATTGCTATTCGTTGATTTCCATGCTTCTATCTTTGAGATACTTGTTTGGAAATAAGGCGAATGGGAGAGAGAGAGAGAGAGAGAGAGGGAGCGAGGGACGAAGACCGAGAGGCTGGACAAACTTGCTGCTTTTTTCATCGACTTTTTAACGTTTAATATTTGTTTCTGAGTCAGTGAGGCAAAGATATCAAGAAAGTCTACATGTGACGCTCGGGTTGATTGGCACGAGGAACATTTCATAATAAATTAATTAAAATCGTGACCAATTTATTTGAAATAAATAAAATAAATGTTTTTTTTGTTTAACAATTTTTCTTCCGTGGTCGTGATAAAAATGTCGGCACTTTAAAAACATTTTTCAACAACATGAACGCTGTCAATCTTTCGTCGACCTTTCTCCTCCGCGTAGTGTTTCTCAACAGTCCGTAATCCCTCGTATGGACTAAACCTCATGGACTTTCGGTTCCTTTTCTTTCTCTCTCGGTTCTCCGCACGCCGCAAACTCGCATTTCGACTCTCACCGCGTTCGAGGCAAGTTTCAACGAGTTTTCATGCAGACACGATCTCGCGCTCTCCAGAAAGACACACGCGCATTCGTATGATTTGAAAGTCATCGTGCGGTTTTTCCACCCGAGCTTTTCATCTCGGTAGACAAACGATGATCATCAATCAGAATTAACTTCTTACACCTTGAATTTCATTATTTAATAAAACGAAGCAAATGAAAAGTTCGCACCGAGGCTTTGTTTATAATTAACAAGTGTAAATAAACGTAAAATAAAACTTATTTATCATGATGAATGAGTACAATGAATCGGTGGAAACGAAGGTGAGTGTCAAGTTCCTTTTCCCATTTATTTCATCGACACAATTAATCAAAATAATTAATTAATCTTTTTCCATAAAAGTTTAATTGAACTTTTTGATTTATTGAAACTGAAAATGTCCCGTCATCATCGTCAAGATATCGTTGCATTGAGATGTTTAAAGTTTTGGGTTGAAAAAAAAAAGAATTCTGGGAGTTCACTTAATAAAATTTTCGTCACATTCCTTGGTGGCTGAGTGGCTGATTGCAAAACCATTACTACGAGGAGCCAAATACGTTATTATGCTGGGCGCAGAGAGATAAATACTTCAGGGCCAAGCGAATGTGTGTATCTATAGAAATTAATCGGGGAATTGAGATTAAGGAGGGAAAAAGTTCGAGAGCCACGACCTTGAAACACTATTTTGACACAACAGCCAGAAATTGCATTGTTTGTGAAGTCAGTTCGTCCTCGAGTGCGTTTCTCCATAAAAAATGACGAAATCGGATCGGGAACTCATTGTACAATTAAATTAAAACGACAATTTTATTTTTGCAGCTTGACGCGAGTCTCGAGGAGCAGAAACGATGGAGAAGGAAAGGAATGATTTATCAAGTACGTTGCTCTTTGTCGTCTTACTTTTTTTTTAAATATCCGCATCATCATAGATACGAGAGAATTTGTACAATGAGCAGGGGAGGGAAGTTGCGGAATCGGGCCAAGGATCGAGTAAAGGGCTTTCGTGCAATCAGCAAAATGGAAAAATTTCATATTCCAAAAATATTTTCCATCGATACTAAACAGACGATTAAAAAAATCTTTGCTTATGAAATTCGCTCGGTTTTTAATGATTTATTCGGACGTACGTACGCCCTTAATCATGCTCTTTACTTTTGGTCCATTTCTCATTTGACAACCAAGAGAACGAAATGTGTGTCAATCTCTTTTTTCGGACACAAATATCTTTGATTTTCAGCTTAAAATATTATCGTGCTATATTAATCACGATCTCATTATGATTCACTCTACAAATGCATTTGCGCTATATGATTCAGGAGAGTTGACTACTCTCTGTCTCTTTCTCTCTCCCTCCCTGTCTTGCGTGCTTGTACTTATTTTTATATTTCAATTCTTAGGTTAATTTCTCATCATTATTGTTTTGATTTTCCTTAATATTTTTTTTTGTTAGTTTTAAGTCTTACTCCAAGTTATTGTTCATCTATTATGTTCACCAACTTTGAGACGAATTTTATTCACGGAATAGAGAAGAAATTAATCGATTAATTAATCAATTGATTCATTAATAATGCATTAATTAATTAATTGA
>JAPYYS010000528.1:0-130721 GCA_030522525.1 Campopleginae sp. 14b | reverse complement strand
GCTGCTGCTGCTGCTGCTGCTGCTGCTGCTGCTGCTTGGGCTGAGCCACTCTCGTAATAACAAACGCAACATAGAAAGGATTCTATTTCCAGGGATTGTGTTAATTTTTATCATTAACGATAACTCCCGAAAACCTAAACATGCGATATTTATCTTTAAAAATGAGGCAAACCCATTAAAAGGAAAAAATGGCGATACTGAAGTTGGAATCGTCGGAATGCAACGAAATTTTATATTTTCTTGAGCACAATTCTAATTCAATATTTAGTTAAGACAATAAATCCATTTTATTTCAATCCAAAGACAAAATCGATCCGAAAGTTATCGTGATTTTCCAAAATGGCTGAAAAATAAATGATTCGTCATTTTTTTTCTCGAATTTTATTTTCTTAATTTACTTTTTTTGGAGCTTTTTGGCCCTCGCCAAAAGCATTATTTATTAAAAAAAGGATGCCAGAGCGAATCGATCGGAGGAATCGATATGGTGAAAAAGGTACTGAGAAGGAAGCATGACAAAGCTAGAACGCCACTGTGACAGAGGGTTCTCGCGTGACCCACTTGCCTCACCCAGAGGGTTCCTTGCTTCGCTAAAAATAGCTTTACAAACTTTTCCGTTTGTTTTACCATTAACCCTTTGTCCTTCATCAATCAAGCTGCTGGAGGAGACAATTAAGAATCCCTTAAAACGAATCCTCCGAACTAAACAACAGGAAACACTTTCACCCGTTTCTTTTCTTCAACTTCCTAAACTTAGTTAACCCAAAAAATTTCGTTGATTACGAGAGCAGAAACGGCTTCAGAAAATGTTGCAATTTGCTGTCGAGCCAGAAAATTTATCATCGGAATGCTAACCTTTAAATCTGATAAATTATCATACGACTAATATCTCTGGGGCGTTTACCTAATTTGTGTCTTTTTCGCTTTGTGGTCGTGTAGGTCGTGGTGCGGGGGGGGGGGGGGGGGGGGGGGGGGGGGGGGGGGGGCAAGGGTCATCGAAAATAACTGCATCGAGTAAACTTGATCGAGGCTAAACCTTTTTTTTCAACTCATCAGTCACGTTGGGGTCTTTAACACAATAACGCAGTGAGAGAGTGTGGCAAGGAGGAAACAATGAGAAGCTTAATCGCTTTGGTGGTTGTACAGAGTGTCCTGAATGAAAAACATGCGTTAATTCAGGCTACAATGAGCAACATAGAAGGAGGAGGCACGATGTAAGCGAAGGGAGGGAGTGAAAGTAAAAAGGAGAAGCCAAATGAAAAAGAAGGTATTGGAAGAGGGTCGAGGCTGAATAAGGGACTTTGTCGGAGGAACTGAAAGGGTGAGAGCAAGAGAGAGAGAGAGAATGAGAGAGTGAGAGGGGAAACCATTTGACACCGCAAAGTGCAAGTGCAAGGGAGAAAAAGACCAATAGGGAGGATCATGAAGAGAGAGAGGGAGAGAGAGAGAAGAGTACAAGGAAGTCGGAAATGGAGTTGGGGGAGGCACCATAAGGTCTGGGGGCCCTTATGCTATCGATCTGTCCCCACTTCGAGAACTTAACGCTCACACGCGGCCCACTACCATACGAGTTGTCTATACGAGTTAATAAAAGCGCCTCCAGCCATTGGCCATTCGCGTACACATGCCAAGCCAGGTATTCTCACATCTGTGTCTCTTTATGCGAAAGACAGCTTACTGCAAGGCGAGTTAGCTGATAAAACGTGGCCAATAGCTGTACAAGTTGACTCGGCACGTCCACGCACCGCGTGCTCTTAAGTGAGAGAGAGAGAGAGAGAGGGAGAGAGAAACCCCCATGGAATCTCCACCTTCGTGTCGTGTATACGTAACGTCACTTTCGCCACAACTCCACACAGCTCTCTTACTATGGAAGCCATGAATGCATTCCATCTATACATATATATTTTTATCAACTCACGTGACCAGCCCTATAAATATATTTCACACGCTGTGGTGTATTTCAAATTTTATAAAATGCTAAATAAATTTATTCCTGATGGGCTTGAAAATATCCAATAAATCACTGCATTTTTTTTCCTCCATTCAATTAATCCTCGACACCTCAGAATCAAGGGATTGCAGTGTGCAACGTTGGGGTCCAAAAAACAACGTTTTTCTGCCAATTATTTGTTGAGCTTAAAAAGCCTTGACAATATTCGTACCGATTATGTCTTTGGAGCCGAAAAAAGATCGTTTTATTATCCTCGCTAAATATTGCATAAGAATCTTGAGGAATTTCGTTGTATCCCAACGTTGCAAACTTCTACAAACATCTACGCTAAAGTTCGCAACGTTCGGGTCCAACGAAAAAACAAAACGTTTTCCTGTCGATTATTTGTTGAATTTTAAAAAACCATGACAATATTTGTACCGATTTTTTCTTTGGAGCTTATAAAAATATCGTTTTATAGTCCTCGCTGAATATTGCACAAGAATCTTGAGATTTGTCCGAGGAAAAACGGAATATTATTAGACACCAAGGCTGCTTTAAAATCCGGTGCTGAAAAAATGCGACAAAAGTACTTCCCCGTTTTTTGACTCCAACTAAATGAATTTTTAGCGTTCACCAAACTTTTTCACCACTTTTCTTAAAATCAATAGCGTACGCAATATTCGCATCGCAGTTACTAAATAAAAACGACATTTGTGCATGTATATGAGTGCAGGGGAAAAGGGGTGAATGGGTGACCGCACGATTGCACTTTCATATGCACGCACACCCATTTAGTTCAATACTAATTGGTACGAATGTGTACGTGTGCATCCCATGAAAGCCTCACACCTGCCCTACCCCGTTGAACCTCAGGGGTTCCTTCTATTGCGTCACGTATTACTTCACTGGCACGCGCATCGTTCATTGACAAGGAGAGAAGAAAAGAGAAGCGAGAAAGAGAGAGGCGGAGGAGTGAGCCTCTCCGAGGTGGTACACTCTACTCCGGTCGTACGATCGCATGAGCACATTTGACCGCACCAAAGGAAAAAGAAGGGCAAAGGAGAAGGGATGCATGAAAAAAAAAAAAAAAAAGAAATATTACGAGCCGCAAGAGGAAACTTGACCAACTTTTGAAAAAATGTTATCGTCGAAAGGAAAGAAAATTCCAATCATAGAATTAGTGCGAAAAAATAATCAGATACGATTTATCGTCAAAGTCTCGTGAAATGAGGGGATCAAGAGTTTTCGAAACCCAAATGGAGGAAAGTCGAAAAATTTGTGCTTCGTGCGTAGCTCGTGAACGAAAAGTGAACGAGAAAATGGTTGAGGAAAAGCTCGAAGGAAGCTAAGACTAATGGTATATAATAACGAAATAAAATGTACAGCTTCTAGGAAGAAATGAAGAAAGAAAGAAATCACCAGAGTCAACTGTTGGACGAAGCCAAGTCGATCAGTCTCTCGTGGCCGAGTTTCCTTATGCTTTTTCCCTTTTTTGACGTGGACACGTGGTGTTCTACTTTTCATAAGACGAGAAAGAGAGAGGCTCGCCAAGAGCGAGAAAGAAAGATAGGAAAGAGCATCGAAAAAAACGAGACGAGCGAGTAGAATATAAAGACGAACGAATGGAGATTTATCATCCGGCCGGAAGAACATAACGGGAGCAAATTCTATGGTGCACCGGATAATAAATCGATGAAATGATGGTCCATTTTGGATCGGAGAAAATTGAATAAATTTTTAACGACCGCAGAACGATTTGGCTATTTTTCTTCATATTGCGACGAATCATCAGTCCGAAAAGAGTACAGATGAAGAGGGTGCGAAGAATGTCAATAAAGGAAGTGCTATATAGGCGTTATCCTTATGCGGCGTGTGCCTGGAGTGGTCACGTTAGCGATAGGGCAGAAGGAGGCGTAACTCGATAAAAAGGGCGAGAGTGCGGCAACAAAAGTCTTGGAAAAAGATTAATATCTCTATCATAAAAGTTCACAGGAGAGCTGATAATTTATCTGCCAATGGTGTAGCGCACACATTGTTCTCTTGCGCAGCTCGGACAAACACGTTGCCTTTTTTCTTCTTTTGTCAAAAATATAAAAGCGTGTATAGACTCGAACGATCCCGGATCTCTTCGTGCGTCTCTTCCAGCCGAGAGTTTATTTAACTCTCGATATAAAGTGTGGCATCTCGAAAGCGGCCGGACAAATGCGACATAGCTCAGCAAAAAGCAAACTTTATGATCGTCGTGTTTTATTTTTTCGTACCGTATAATCATCCGGTATTCGCAACGTTGGTGTCCAACGAGAAAAAAATGTTTTTTCGTTGATTATTTTGTTGTCATTTTATCTTTCAAGTGTAAAAAAAAATCGTCTTATTGTTCTCGCTAAATATTGTATAAGAATCTTGAGATTTGTCCGAGAAAGAATAGAATTTCGTTGGGGTCAAACGTTGCAAACTTCAACGTGTTATTGAATCCGAACGGAATGAAAAACAAAAAAACATTCTTTATCGAACGAACGAAATTTGCGTGACAAAGTAAATGAGAATGTTGATTAAGTTTGTCCAACTAAAATCGTCCTTTTCGAGGACGATTGACATGAGAAAATGGAGAATCCGGTCAAGTAATCTCAAAAATGGAGATCTCTTTCGTGTATTCGCGATGTTTTTTCCTCCCGGAATGGAAAACCCAAGAGAAACTCGTGAAAATATTGAGAAATGGTAAAATTTCGAAGCACGCGAGTATATAACAATGTCTATATATTCATTGATTCGTTCAAGCGAAGAAGAATTCGATTTGACACTGGAAGGGAAAGAGGGTGAAGAAAAAAGACGGGAGATCGGAAGGAAAGGATCGAGAGCGAAAGGAAGAAAAAGAAAGAACTTTAATGAATTCTATCATATTCGAGGTTGATATGAGCGATAAGCCCACAATGGGGTGGAGCTCAGTGTTGTCGGTTGCGAAGCTTTCGCGCGTAAACGAAGACATGAACGAGACCCAAACGTCACGGTGGAAGATCGGCGTGTTTGGTTTATCGACCTGGAGCTCAGCATTGCAATGAGCGAGAATAATTTCACAGTCTAGCAAATTAGTTGTATATAGACGTCGCGAGACGACGTAAAAACCCTCTTTTCCGGTATTTGTTACATCGAAAGCTTCAAAGACGAACGCCGAGGAATAAAGTCCATAGAGGAAAATTGAGACACTGAAGTTCCCAACATTGGGGTCCAACGAAAAAAAGAAAACGTTTTTCTGCCAATTATTTGTTGAGCTTAAAAAACTTTGACAATATTCGTACCGATTATGTCTTTGGAGCCGAAAAAAGATCGTTTTATTATCCTCGCTAATTATTGCATAAGAATCTTGAGGAATTTCGTTGTGTCCCAACGTTGCAAACTTCTACAAACATCTACACTAAAGTTCGCAACGTTCGGGTCCAACGAAAAAACAAAACTATTTCCTGTCGATTATTTGTTGAATTTTAAAAAACCATGACAATTTTTGTACCGATTTTCTCTTTAGAGCCTATAAAAATATCGTTTTATTATTCTCCCTAAATATTGCATAAGAATCTTGAGATTTGTTCGAGGATAAACGGGATTTCGTTGAATTCCAACGTTGCAAACCTCAACATGGTGGAAAATTTTCTTCTACACTCTCGATTAAATGAAATTTATCAATAAAATGAATTATAATTTCTGTGACTAATTTATTCGTACGCGATACTAACACGATCATTATAACTATGAAATTAACATGAGTCTGGAGTTTGCAACGTTGAGATTCAACGAAAAATACTTTCTCCATTAATTATTTATTGAATTTTTCAAATTATCCCCATTTTACGTGTCGATTTTGTTTTTGAGAAGCAATAGGGGATAGTTTCAAGAAAAAACAAAATTTCGTTGCATTTCAACGATGCAAACCTCAAAATGAAAAATGAATGAAAAAAAAATCCATATCAAGTGGGAAACCAGCCAGAAAACGAAAGTGTATTCAGGAAGCCTCTCACTCAATAATTTCTTAATAATTATGATCATTAGGTGCGGCTCTAGGTTTCTAAGCATGTCAATCAAATAAAGGACATTTTCGTAGCTCGAATAAACAATTGTTGTGATGTGAAACGGTGAAGGGTGAAATAGAAAGGGAAATCATATGGTAGAAGGAAAAACATTTTCTGATTGCCAGACCGGACGTCATTTTCGAAGGGAAAAGAGGGAAAAAGGTAACGAGGATAAATTCAATTTGACACCGTTGAGCCAAGAACATGATTTTTCGCATCCCGGCACTTTCGGGCGCCCTAACGAATTCCCGAGCTTTTTTTTTCTGCCATGAAAGTAGCGCACGTGGGTCGAAAATTCCCCTTCAATTTTTATTCTATATTTTCGATCGTTCAATCAGCCAGAGTGTGAAAATCGAATCGATATTTTCTCATCGAATTTCAATTCGGAAGCGAATAATAGAAAAACTGTGAATCGAGTCAAAAAATCTCCAAAACAATTTGATTGAAAATAAATCTGTCTCCCTCGTCGGCCTAAGCCCGTTTTCGCATGAATGTCATGATTATTTCCGCCTAATAAATTGAATGAACTCCAAAGACGTTTCATGTTGCTCGATGCAATTTAAATGAAATAATTTATCTGCTCGATCGAATATTCCAGCAGCTGGCAGAGAGTAAAGATCGATTACTCTTCCTCTTAGTAAGCCAAGTAAGTAAATTAAGGCCATTCCATGCTCCGAGCACTAAAGTCCTTTGTAGTCTGAACTTTGAACTATTCCAGGAGTTCTGGCACGCGATCTTCCGAACCGTGCATCCTGGCATTCTGGATTTTACTGATATCTCTCTCTCCCTCCCTCCCTCCCTCTCCCTCTCTCTCCTCCTCACTCTCTTTCTTGTCTTTTTCTCTTGATGTGTTTCTCATTTTCCCTCGCCCTTTGCTGCGTGCACATCGAAACCCTCGTTCGTCCCAACGGACACCCTCCGGGTATTTTCGTTATATATACACAGCATAGATAACGGTAGGTGCGTATATAATTTTATCACGAGCTGAGGACTATCACGTCCGAAGGATCGAGGTGTTTTATATGGAGAACAATATGTTGAATTTTTGAGGATAAAATGAAGAAAAAAACACATCAAAGTTGAGTTAACTAAATGGGAATAAAAAATTCAATAATACATTTGATTACGGATTTGTTCGAGTGCGGTCGTTGCGACGAGTCAATTTCCAGGATGATTGATTATTTATCGAATCAAGACTCGAGCTAACGAAATATCTTTAAATTGTGTTTTTTTATTTCACGCCTTCGGGAGCGAATCATCTATAGATCGTTGCCGCCACGGCACCCACTAAACCAGGACGCGAGTATTCGGTGCCCGAAAAATGTCCACGATGACCAATGGCAAAAGTTGAACCTCGCGGTGTGTACAATAAACCCCGAACACTTTGCGAACTATAATAAATCGTTTTTGCAGGAGACTCTCTCCCTCTCGGTCTCTCTTGTCCCCTCTTCCTAAGGTGGATGCTTTTCGGCGTGGCGTAGATTTCGATTTATGATTACGATGGTATTGCTACGTCACGTCACGTGAGCCCCCAATGGAGAATCAAGAGGAGAAGAATGGCTTTTATATCTGCGTGTTTATCGCAAGTTCTCCAAAAATCCTCCAACAAATTTCGTTACGTTTGATTTAAAGTTTTTTTTTTCATTTCATCGATAAAGTTCGAAGATAGACGTTATTTTGGTGACGGTGGGCAGTGGATTTATCGAAAAGTTCAGGATAATTATAACGTAAATTCCCAAGGCATCTCGATAAAAAAAAAAAAAAAAAACAGAAATTCCTCAAAACCACCGAAAATCTTACGAGACTCCGGACTCAAACTTCGGCGCCTGAGATATCGTAAAGTTGCTCATTAACCAGCCAATAAAATCCACAGCAATAACGAGATTCATTGCGTATCTGCTTCCTCGTACGTACTACACGCATTTTAGTGTTATAGAGAGACACGAGCCTCACCACCGGCCACTTTGAGATGGTATTTCAAAAAATGAGATAGTCCCAGGTGGTCCTTTAATCGGTAGCTTCTGAAGTTCAGTCACCAGTAAGCTTATCAAGTGTCCACGTTACACGTACGTCGTTTCCGCCCAAGATACGACCCAATAATATTTTATCAAATTGTTGTCCGTCCAACAATCCTTACTGAATGCTTGCGAAAGTTTGCAACTTTGAGGTCAACGAAAAATACTTGTTCTATTAATTTCTCGTTGAATTTCAACAAACCATGACAATTTTTGTGCCGATTTTCTCTATGGATTCGCAAAAAATATCTTCTTGCTTTTCTGACCAAATATTTAATAAGAATCTTGAGATCTGCTCGAAAAAAAAAAAACTGAATTTTTCAATTTCAATGCAAACTTTAACATTATTTAAAAAATTTCGACTTTTCGAAGTCTCGGAATAGTTTGTTACTCGCAGAGTACTTGGCCATGCATCACGATGTTGAAGCTCGCAACGTCGAGATGCAACGAAAACTGACTACTTTTTAAAGCAAAGTGCGGAATTATTGGTAAATATTCATAAAAATACTGGGCCAGAAGTTTTTTGCCATTCCGAAATTAAATTCACTCGAAAAATCCAAAAAGTTGATGAATCTTTAAAAGAATTATTGAAAAATAAATTTTTCAACGATCCAAACTTTAGTAGCTACGTAAATAATAAATAATTATATCAAAGTGCCGGAAAATGGTGGTCAGTTAAAAATTCCTCGAAATTGAAAAATTATTTGAAAAAATAAATAGATAAACGTCTTTTTCCGTTGGAGCCCAACATCGCGAACTCCGGGGTCATGGAAAAAATATGACTCTGAAGTTCGCAACGTGAAGATCCAACGAAAAATCCTTTTTTTTGGTTATTTATTTTTTCTTCAATTTCCAAAACTATCACAATTATCGTGTCCATGTTCTTTTTGTATCTTAAAAAAATATCGTTTTATTATTTTGATGAAATATTCAATAAGAATCGGGGAATCTGGCCAAGAAAAAACAGAATCTCGTTGAATTACAACGATGAAAACTTCAGCATCGTGAAAAATGATTATGATTCGGTGTTCGGCTGAATTTCCGAGTACGAGATCGAATGGGCCTAGTTAAAAAGTTTTGAAAAACATTTTTTCGATGGAATTAACAATTGTATCGAAAATATGGGAAGGAAGATTCGGTTACCGAGGAGGAGCGATAGGCCGAGGGAATAACATGAAGAAAATATGGTTACTTTTGTTAGCGGAGACTGCCGCGATTACGGTGGCTCGAAGACACGTATATAGGACGATAGTTTAGTCACGTTGTAGCGATGAGGGGGTCCAGACATTTGAGGTGAGATAATGCGAGGAGGAATGGTATATCGAGGACCGGTGAATGTATCGGCCGTATTGGAGAGGACGTACGAGAGCAGCAAGCATTGGAGCCGACCCTTTCGAGAGGCTTGTACATTTGTACGGATGTCTTTATCGCTTTATGAGAGCCATAAAGTGTCCCGAGGCTACTACAACACAGTTAAGCACACAACTAACCGTGCCTTTCTCTCTTTCACTCGCGGGGCTTGCGGCTCTTTCTCTCACTCTGTCCGTTGGCTTTTCTTTCTCTTTCCATTTTGTTTGTCAAGTAAACCACAAACGGTGAGGTCCTTTGCCACAGTTGCAACGAAATCAGGAACGCGAGAGAGAGAGAGAGAGAGAGAGAGAGGGATAGAAATTTCCGCATTGTTTATGCGTCTCATTAGGTATACGGAACGTTGTCGCCCGATGCCGATGGCGTACTCGGAGAGTACGAACCTCGTAAACAACAGGGGACAGTCCGAGGATCATTTAAACGCGTTCTATGCGCACAACACCCAGTTATACGTTCGAATGTGCGTAAGACTTTCTTTGTCATCACTAGGATATGAAAGAAGCCTCAACCTTGGGAGCATTTGCTTATTCGTCGACGGGGTTCCAAAAGGTCACTCAAGAAACTCATTTCATTTTTCTCTCGTCTCGCCACGTTTTTTTCTTCGGCTCGGTGTTCGTTAAGCCAACGAGAAAAAAATAGAGCACGGAAGGAGCAAAATAAAGAGGAAAGAAGAAAATTCTAAATGGCGCGAAAAAAAAAGAGGCAAAAGGGTTGGCAAAGGCACGCGGTATGCCCTGGTAATTATGTACCAAACGAATCCTAGGACATTCATCACTTCGAGTGTGTTTAATGTGTCCCTGTTAAATATGTTCTCCAAGCACGCTAACCCGCTCGTATATAAACTCACCCACGAGCTCACACACACACACGGAGTGAGCTCCGATGTAAACAACTCGGTCGTTGCAAGGAGCCACGCTAAACAGAGTCGAGCTAACATATTAACGTTGATGCGTTAAATGTACGCGCGGAGAGGTCAACCGGAAGATCGAGCTTCCTCTCAGTCCTTAGCGGATTGTTGTGGCCACGAAACCTTCAGCCTCAAAGTCGAAGGAGACGAATATCGAGGAGTTCGCCAGAGTCGCATTATTCGTATAAAAAATCGTGACAAATATCGAATTTCCACGAATCATACAAAAATTTTCGTTTAATTTGAAAAAATTCGAAAAACTGTAACTGAAAAAGGAAAGAAACAAAAAAAAACTGAAAAACCGTAAACGCGAGAGCCTGCTCGTCGTAACGAAATATCTTGAGGAGAATTCTCCTCCATTTTGAAAAACGCTTCACAGCGCAGGCTGAGTCGTTTTTTTTTTTTCTATATATTTTTCTTCCTCTATTTGCTTATTTGCCATACACGAGGGAAAGTCCCATCGTCGTTGGTAACTCTCTTATTCGGCTGGTCGTAACGAATCTCGACCTTTTTTTTTATGTCTCGTGAAAGTATCGGGACGTAGACTGCGTATGAATTTTGAGAACAATCCATGACCAAAGGGTCATTTACTACTTTGCGATATGAAGGAAAAGAGGCGAGAGAGATGAAGGAACAATTTTTCTTTATCGCCGGAGACTGTCTGCTGCTGCAACGTCGTCCTCCGCTAGGACAGAATAATGATAAAGAAAAAAAAAAAGCGAACGGAGAAGCGAAAAAGATCGTATATTCCTTTGCCATGAAAAAAATTGCCGCAATATTCTCGAGACCCTAGGAAAATATATATCTATGCAAAGACACGACGTTTTTGTGCTCTCGCTTTCTGTTATTTCAGGACTAAAACAAGAATCTCGCTGGCTTTACGTGTATACGAGTGATTCAATATTTCTGGGCTTATTTTCATGGGCGTATTTTCACCAATTAAGTACGTCGAGCGAATTAAATGCGGTGATTAATCGTATCACGTAATGAAAATGAAAAGTCACGACAAAAAGTCGCGGAGCATTTTTCGAACTATATTCCGAAAAAAGGGCAAAAGTGTAAAAAACGTTAAGTCGAAAAACTTACGATACTGAAGTTTGCATCGTTGAAAAAAAAATGAAAGAAAAAATTTATTTTTCAATCATTATTTTGATAATGAATCCAATTTTTTAATTTTTTTCTGGTAAATTCAGTTTTGGAATGGCAAAAAACGTCTGGCCCACTATTTTCGATAAATATTTTCTTCCAACGATTCCGCACGTGCTCGAAAACATTGTGATAAAGTCTCGAATTATCCGCGAGTGTGCACGAGACCTTGGAGACTTTTCCAAAGAAAATAAAATTCCTTGCTGCATAATATATTTTTCTTTATGGCCGAAAGTCAACGCGAAAATAAAAGTATAAAAATGCTGACTACGATCACAGAGTGGGGGAGAGAGAGACAACTGACGAAATTCGCAAAGTTACATCCGCACTGTGAAAAGAGGAACGAATATATTTCGTACTCTCCTTCGATCTCTTTTTGTCTTTCACCAAAAACTTCTCCTGTATATAACGATCTCAGAACTGCGGCATGATGAATAGATTTGTCGAGGGTTCTCCGCGTATTCTGCCTATTATCGCGTCACTTTTGCACTCTCGATCCTTAATATAAATCCGGCTCATTTTTCCCATCCAACTTTTTCTTTCTCTTTCATATTCGCCAACGAAGAAATTGACGGCTCGTGAATACGAAGAAAAAACGAAACTCCAGGCAGCGCTTGAGTACGCGGCATGTAATTAATAATCCGCTAATTGCCGAACGTCGCGTCAGACATCGCGTTGCACAGCAAAACTCTTCCAAAACGATCGAAACAAAAAAATATGAAAAATCCCACGAGCTACGAAGATTTCATTGTCGCGGGACAAACACAAGGTCGTCGATATTTTTTTCCTCAACTTGGCCTTTACGCTCGAATGAAAAAGTAATAATTCCGAAAAAAGTGGCAAACGCTCTCGAGGATTTTAAATTCGAACTCTAAATGCAAAAAATGGCTAAAGAATTATAATGAAAAAAATCAATCGATCCGGCTCGTTTGAAAAAAAAATTCTACATCTGTTTCTGCTTCAATTTTTTTTCGTCCCTTCATTCGTTCTTGTTCTTATCTCGGTTCTCGAACCATACTCGTAGCCGCAGAAACGCACACGTAAAGGATGTGGTCTCGAGATATAACGAAAGTGGGGATGTTTACGTTTAGGATAGTAGGAAAACAAACGTCGGGTATACGCACGTATATGTATATCGATGATCGTTTTGGAAAGATCCAAAGATTGCTTTTTCGACAATGCCTATTTCTCTTGTTGTTCCACGCCCCCCTCCTGAGCGACTCTACCTCACGAGCCTTTCGAGAGTCTCGGTTTTAAATTAGCATTCGAACGCAATATACGCTGTGTCAATAAATAAATAATTATTCCCGCTGAATAAATTAGAAATAAAAATTGCCGGGTATACAAACATCCAAACACTTCGAGTATCGTGCCTCCAAGCGATTTATCAAATCTTTATCTTAAGAAAAGCTAAATCTGTCGAGTCAGGACTAAACGCGTGAAATATCGAGGAGAATCATTTTTTTTTTTACTCGCAATTCATGGCTTCGTGAAATAAAACAAAAGAGTATTTGATTATCAAGCAGGCATTATTTTTTTAAGCTGAGAAAAGTCACGAATTTTTGAGATTCAATTTTAAAAAATGGAGAAAAAAAAAACGACACTGAGAAAACGATTTATTTATATGTACGAGGATTTGTTGACTGCTAACAAATGTGCAGTTGGTTGCGGCGAAAAAAATATTTCATGAGTCTGAAGTTTGCATCGACGCAATGACACGAAATGAAAAAAAAAAGAAAATTATTCGTCACTTTTTTTTCGAATTTTCTTTTCTTAATTTGGCTCTTTCCCTTTTTGCACCCAACGAATGAATTCGTATAATAAAACAGTGACGAATCATTTTTTTAATTTTTTATTTTTTATTTCGTGGCATTGCGTCGATGCAAACTTCAGGCAAACTTCATTTTTGAACAATTAATCAATCATTTATTTGAGCCCCTCGATTTTTTCTGAAATAAACATTTGTTGATAGTTAATAAATGAATCATTTGATAAAACGTAACCTTCTTTGATAGCAAACGAATTTGATGACCATAAACATTTACTGAGTTGAGGGAAATAAAAGTGATCGAACAAATCATTTTCTTCAAGGAAATCCTATGCCTATGAAATTTAATCGTGATAAAAAAGATATTTTTTGGCCATTAACAAATTTTTTAAGAGTTAATGAATTTTTGAATAAGAGTACCAATTAAATATATTTCTTTATTATAAATAAACCGTTTTCTCAGTGGAGAAGCGGTGCGACTTTCATTTTGTCTCGTGTACGTTCGTATTTAAATATTATACGTACGAGATTATTGCAATGGAAGCAACGCTTAAAATAATAAAAATAAGGTGAATAATGATGATAATAAATTAAAAAGTCTCGTAATAGTGTGACGAGCCAAAGTCCGAGGCGTTATGCATCACCAAAGCGCGGCTCTTCCATTACGAAATCAGGTACATCGCTGTGGCTTTACATACACCGGTCTTTAGTTGCCAAATTTGGTATGAATCTGCAACGCTCTCTTCTTCTCCATACATATATAATTCACGTACATGTGTGTGTTTACAAATACTCGGTGCTCGCGATCGCGACAGGGACTAAAGATAATAAAGATGCCACAGGATTTTTTAATCCAACGATATAATCACCGATGTAAAAAAATTTATGCGCATTTTTTTGACGCGGTACATGAAACCCGTAACAACGTTACGAGTACGCTCGATTTTACCCCGATCGAAGAATAATAAAACGAGTTGAACGCTCTTTAGCTCTTGTGACAAAAAATCAAGGAAAAAAGTCACAGTGAAGGATTATGTCAGACGCGACCTCGAAACCCGATTTCTATGTGCTCGAAAATAAATGTTTTTTTTTTTTCCAACTACTAAAAATGCATCCGAGTGTACGGAATGACCTTCGAGCTCATTGGAGTGTAATTGTTACGATTTGTAGCTAATTACGTCAATTATATTGCAGATTATAATTACGAAAAACAGTACGAAATTCACGAACGTCGTAGCAACGAATTCGTGACTCGATTTGTTTGGCTTCCGTCAAGGTCAAGCACTACTGTCCACACTGCGCGAAAAAACATCCAAACTCAGTGACCGATAATAAAAAAATATACACAAGGACGCACGTTGCGAATCTTCTTGAGAGGATATCTCAGCCAGGCACACCGAGAGAAGAGGACTAGTTATTGCTCAGATAATTGGCATGAGAGTTTTCGCTCGCGAATTTAATTCATGTCCAGCCTGAGACGAGGATATAACGAGAGCGAAAGAGAACAAGAAGAAGAGGTGGAGAATGACAAGATGCGAAGAAAGGCGTCCGAAACACTCGCCTCCGGATCGCATGAATTTAATTGACAATTTTCTCAAGGTGTCGCGTCTTTCTTTTCCTCTTTCTTTTATTCTCAAATTTAATTCTATTCATTATTTCTCGAGGGCTTCAGCGTCCACAACAATACAGCAAGAATGATATCAAAAAATTCAAACGACGAACAACTTGTTTTTATTTATCGAAAGATTCAAAAAGTATCGGACATATCATAGAATTCATAGTATTTCGAAAAATAATTGCAAACATACGTTGGAAACTGGTTCACTGAGAAACCAAAAAATCGTGCGTACACTCAGTACTTTCGAAAGAAAAACATTTCAATATTTGAACAGGCAAAAATATCACCAATTCGCAAAAAAAAACGATTAGGAAAAACGTTGAAGCAAAATCATCACGAGAAATGAAAGAATAAAGTTTCTTAATTATTCGAAAAAAACACCAACCTGACCAAGCGCCAGCGAATGTCAGCAAGCTCGTGTTACGTCCACGATGCCCCGAGAAAAACAAAAACTTGATTCAAAATCTAATATACCACGGGATCCACAATTATCGTTGATATGTTTGAAGAGGCACGCAGCACAATTCACTTGCACTTTGATATGTTTCGATTGTTTAATTCAAAGAACAATAAAAATAAATTAAATTTAAAATTTCGATGGTGATGCACGGTGCATCGATTAATCAATCATCAGGAAATAAAAACAAGAGGAAACACGTGGTAAACATACGTCACGTACGAGGGTAGATATTTTTCGCGAGTACCGGTGAAAATTTAACGCGCCAATCGACCGACCACCCTCGGGCCACGCGCGCGACTGACTGCTTCGCAGCCCGTAGAGCCTAAACACTTCGGAGCGCGTTACGCGACCACACTGCGCGCAGCTCTTTGCGCATATTCAACCAGCAGGTTGTTATTGTTTAACACATTCCGAGTAAAGTAGAATATTCACCCTTACAACGTTCTTGATGTTTTTCAAACAATCGAAATATCGAAATCCGTTTATCGTCATGGAACATTCATTTTCACCCAACTTGCAGACTTTCAATGTCCGCCTATTATCCAATATCAAATCGTTGTTTTTGGAAACTTAACGAATTTTGTAAAGAATGAATTTTACTGCCTGAAAATTCATCTAAGGGTTTACAGTTTTCGAAAAATTCTTTCATTTTCATTAAAAATTCACTCTTCCCGCTGTAGCAGCGGAGTAACGCGTTTTCAACCGAGCTACGAAGTACTCCGCCCAATTCGTAGAAATTCGCACGCATGACTGGAGCTCCGATCGCGCGGTCCAGAATTCCGAGAAAACAATCTTTTTCCCTGTAAAAGAAACCGTCTTCTCGCCTGATCGTCCAGTCAAATATACTCTTTGCAAAACTTTTACCGGAATTGAACTGGATATATCGTAGAGAGAGATTTGACAAATCGAAATATGAAAGTTTTATAATTAAAAAATATGTTTCAACTCAAAATACGCGAAGGTCATAGAGAAAGTAAAGAAAATATGAGCTTTTATCAAATTCGATGAGTATACGATCGTAGCTTGCGACACTGGCGGAAAAGTTTGGGGGCATCCGGGACGAAAAGGACGCACACATTTTGTTGTTGATCTCGTCCGGTGAAGCTGTTTGGCCGTTTGCAAATACTACGTAAGTGCAACCAAACATTGGTTATTGTAAATTAATTAGGGAAAACGTTCATGCTCCAGGACATAGACGAAATGATTGAAGAATAAAATGAAAATTGTGGAGCGTCGCTTCGTATTCACGGACCTGGTGCATTAAAATTGGAGAATTGTTGTGAGCTCCGAAGAAGGGGAGCCGAAAAAGTGAAAAATCTAAATTTCTATCTCCTGGTGTCTGTGAGTACAAAAGAAAAATTTTACGATCGTTCACTTTATGGTTGTCGTGCTAAATAACGCGTTGATCGGTGCCGATAATTCTCAATTTGGTTATTAAATAATATTGATATAATAGCAATAGTGGTAATGAACAATTACCACCGTTGCTATGACATGATTATTGTTGCTATGGTAACCATGCAATACTATACCACATACCACATGCCACATTAAAATTATGATCGCGCCCAATCATTTTACTGAATATACCATAGAATAGGAGACGGAATTTTTTTTCCGGTATCCAAATATTTTTTCGTCGGAGTTCTTTTCCATTGTTTGCACAAGCGAACGGTCTTCTCGATGAAATCTTCGTTATGAATTATTTATTTATTTGTTTTCATATACATATTTTCAAGAGTCCGAAATGCAATATAATATAATATATAGAAAAGAAAAATTGAAAGTAATATTTTTCCGTGCGTTCGATAATTACTGCCCTCTATCAACGGTAAACGAAAGTGGAATATAAATGTTTTTGAATGGAATGCGATTACCGACACAGTTTACATGTCGGTACTAGCAGCGCCAAAGCGGAGCACGGGCGTACTAGTTTCTCGTCTCGTGAACCTCGTCCAAATAATAAAAACGGGAAATCGATTAATCGAAAAGAAAAACAGTCGACAAAAAAAATCGATTATTCCACTCGATTAATCGAAAAACATCGCCCAAACAAAACATTCGGTGAATTTCAACGGGCACAAAAGCGCATCGCGCCAAAACGTTCTTTACTGTCAAATCGTATGAAATAAAAATACGATAAAACGGATAATAAATTGTGAAGAAACCGCTGAGTTGCAACGAAATCTCCAAAATCGAAAAAGGTAAATCCTATCTTAAGCAAATCGTTTAACGAGCATCATTTTTTACGGTGGATCTGACGCATCGGTCTGCACCTGCCAAAAAAGACGTTTGTGCCTGTTTGTACACGCTTTGTGAATGCACGCGCCGGTAAATACGATTTTAACCATTTTTACGATCGATACATCATATTGACATGATTTTTCTTGTTTTTCGTCTTTCCCACTAAAAAACATTGCCCCGATTAGTGTAGATATACGCTACCGTGTACACTATTTTCCCGCAAACAAAGAAAACCTCTGAAGTTCAAGGTTAATGCGCCGCTTTTCGGAATATTCGGCCAATGCATGGTTTTACGTAAATAACAATTTTATTATAAGGATTCCGGTACTGTGGTTCAAATGTCGGAACGTGGTACATCGCGCCCCAATATCCATGGATCATGGAACGCTATATTTTCAAGCTCGCCCTTTCACTCCGACAAAGAGAATCGGCCGGCTGAAAAATCGTGAGTTTCCCGATGATCCAGCTTCATTTTTCTAACCTCCATTTACATTCTCACTTTTCTAATATTTTCCTCTGCACAATGCAAGATTTTTCTTTGCACGATTCTGCCAAATTCCATTCATTTTTTCCCGTGTTTTGTGTTTTTGCTTTGCGGCATTTTGTGAACGATTGCGAATGCCGCCGTGTGACTTTTTGTCCCTGACAATTCGTTCGTCAATAAGCTTTGTACATAACGATGTTAAAAAAAACATTTCACAGCATTCATGGGAGTTATCCAGAGTTGAATAACAATGGAGGGTCTAAAAATCCTTTGAGACCAGCCAAAGAGTCAAATTGGTTTGCGGAGCGAGTGAACACTTTTGAGAGAGTCATGAATTCCCGAGCCAATGGTTTGGGCAGTCCTATGGCAAGATCCAAGTCGTCCAGTACGTTGACGAGAGAGAATTCTGGACTCTCGTCCAGAGCAAACGATCCCATGAGAACGCCGTTAAAATCCGGAACAAAAGCTTCCGCCACGGTGGAAAAAACGCCTGTGACGCATTTTTGTACGCCGCGAGGAATCGGCAGCTCCAGACAAAACGGAAATGCACGCACGCCGTTGAAAAGATTCTTCAGCGATCAGGTCCTCTCGCAAGCCACTCCAGAATGTTTCAATCCCGTCCACATGGAAACTCCCAAAGGCAAACAAGACGCTACCAGCCTCGAAGAACAGACCGTCTGCGAGGGAGAAAACAGCAATCTTACCGTTGGGGTGAGAGTCCGGCCGCTGAGTTTCAAGTAAGTCAATAAAAAGCAAATGTTAATAATCTCAGAAATAACATAATTGATTTGGAGAATATTGCAGATTCGCTCGATCTTAGCTCATCATTTAGCTAAAACTTTTCAGCACTTTGCCAAAGTTTAAAAAAAATTTTGAATCCCTTAAATAGTAAAAAAACGTTCGTACTTTGGATCAGAATGACCCGACGATCGAAAAAGTTCAAAATGTTAATAAATAACAAAGGAAAGTAATTACGACTTGGAAAAAATACAGAAAACGCCAATTATCTCAGAAATAATATAATCAAGTTCAAGGATCGCAAACATTGGGCCAGAGCTTTGTGGAACTTCTGCCAACGTTTTAAGAAAATTTCGGCTTCCTTAAATGGCAGAAAGGACGTTTATAGACTGGGTCAGACTAACCCACCAATCGAAAAAAAAACCCAAAATATGAAAAATAACTAACTTGTGTGTTCCCAGAGAGTTGAACGATGCAAAAGTGACATCAATCGTGCGAGCGAAGGGTCAAAACTTGTCGGTAACGTGTGATTCGTCAGAGCACACATTCGTGTACGATCATTGTTTTGTTTCGCACTCGGACCCGGAAATGCCAGGACACGCGAGCCAAGAGACAGTTTTCCGGTCGATGGTTTTACCGCTGGTACAAAATGCATTCGAGGGTTACAACGTTTGTTTGTTCGCCTACGGACAAACAGGCTCTGGGAAGAGTCACAGCATGATGGGCACGGAGAGTTCGTTGACGAGCTCGTCCAAGTTGAATTGCGAAGCGGGAATAATTCCGCGCTTTTGTCACGAAATATTCTCGCGGTCCTCGAAAAATCGAGAATTAACGACCAGCGTCGAAATCAGTTACTTCGAAATTTACAACGAGAAAATCCACGACCTCCTGGCGAGCAATTCTGCGCTCGGGGCCAAAAGAGCGCCCCTCAAGGTCCGGGAACATCCCGTTTTCGGGCCCTACGTCGTCGACCTCAGCCAACACACCGTCCAAAATTACGACGACCTCCAATCGTGGCTGCAAGTTGGAAACTCACAAAGAGCAACCGCTGCTACCGGCATGAATGAAAAGAGCTCCAGATCTCACAGTATCTTCAGCATTATTCTCACACAAACCCCCGTTGGCCCTAAAAACGAGAGAAAACCCGTCGAACTGAGTCGACGAAGCAAAATCAATCTTGTTGACCTCGCCGGCAGCGAGAGATTGAGCAACACTTGCGCTAGCGGCGATCGTTTGAAAGTAAGAGCCGTTACAATTTTCACATATCCTCAATCCTGGACAATTCACCCGGAACTAAGGAATTTCGAGTTTTCTGTTTATGGCCACAAAACAAAAATCATGAGTTTTCTCGATTAATTTGAAATTGAATTAAAATTAAAAATAAGATTTGAAAATGGAATCGAAATTAAAGAATTCAAAATTGGATTAAAACAAGGAATACTAAAATTGAATTGAAAATATAAATTGAATTGAAAAATAAATTTAAGCATTTTCAAAAAAAAATTGAATCAAAATTAAGAATTGAATTAAAAATCTGCGGAAGAAAATCACAAATTAATTGAAAGAATCGATAATTGCAAATAAATATTTTTCACCCTTCAACGCAATTGGGTAATTTGTGTCCGGGCCTAGTCGCGGAATGTCTGGACGTCTTCAAAGTTCGCATGAAATTTCTATCAATTTTTTTTCAATTATCCAAAAGTCTCAGAATTATTAAATAAGCGAAATAAACAAAAGACCAATCGCTGGCTTTACAGAGAATAGAAAAAAATAAAAAATCTTAAAAACTTGATCATGAATCAATTTTGAAAAATCGATAGTTGTTTTTAGAGAATCGTTTTTCTTTCTAAAGTTTAAAAATGAATCTTGCAGGAAGGAGTTTCCATCAACAAGTCGCTGCTTATTTTGGGCAAGGTTATCGCCTCGCTGGCCGAAAGTACGAACAACAGGAAGCGTGGTTTCGTGCCCTATCGAGAATCCGTTCTGACGTGGCTTCTGAAGGTAAGTAAAAAAAAAAAAAAGGCAGATCCGGAGTTTACAATGTTTCTCGGAAACCGAGAAAATAATTTATTCTTTTTCCAGTACAAAAAACTTACGCATTAATTTTGAAACGTAAAAATAACGAAACCTTATTTTTGTTTCGAAAATACTGTCCCTTGCGAAATACGTGGTTAATTATTTTCCCCATATTTCAAAAGATTCGCTCCTTATCGGTGCCGTTGTGATCGAAATTTTAATTTTCGGGAAATTTCCATTTCTTCCCATCACGTAGATGACGCACTCAGTGCATCGTGTCCGTAAAATAATTGAACATCGGTGGCCGGATGTACAATCTTTTCACACGACATTTGCAGTCGTCGCCACATTTTTTGCAACGTTCACCGCAATGACAACTGCGTTTGACGGTCTGCGCTGGTTTTCCTGTTTCTAAAAACAATGGAAACAATTTTTTTAACTTTTACTCGTCACGGTCTAAAATTTTATTAAGTTCCATAATAAAATTTTTGTTTCATGAATTTAAAAATTTTTCTCATTTTTACAGTCGAATTCGATCGATAAGTTCGTCGCCGAACGCCGATAAAAAAATCGACCCATTTGCAGAGCCAAAGTTTTAAAAAATCATGGAAAAATGAATTATTTTACGAACGCAATTTTATTTCGAACTAAAAGTGAAAATTTTTTAAACATTCACGACGCAGTAGAATTTTTAATTGCAAATTATTTGAATTATTCGATTATAATATTGTTGATTCTGTTTGATTAATTTTCTGTGGTTAACCTAATTGTTTATTGAGTTTCAGTGAATTTATGGCTTACCAGGTTTAACCTGGAGCTCGTTCTTGATTTTCAACGACTTCCAGACCATTTTTGTCGATCGAGTTTTCTTGAAAGTTCTCGAAGGCTCGGATAGGTTGTTCGTAGTGTTCCTTTGTCCCCACTCAAGTGTTGCGAGCGTTGCGATCGGTTAGGCTTTATTCGTAGTTGGTTTCTCGCATTTTATGCTTTCTGGCGGAGCTCGCGATCGGTTTTATAGACTTTGCGCTTGGCACACTACTCTGCACACGTCACCAAAGCTCGCTTTCTTTTCGCCCGGCTTCACACCGTCCCACTACGAAGCCTTGAGCTCTTATTCGTTGCATTTTTCTATCCTCTGAGCTTGGAATCAATCTCTCGAGACAAGATTTAGGCGCATTATCTTTTCCGTGTCAATACGAACTTTTTATTCAATGTTTTCACTTTTTTTTTTCTTTCGATCGTTTACACCTTTAATCGCAGCCTTGCGGCTCGAGTAGTTTTTCAAACGCAGTTGCGTTTCGTGTGCAACACGACGCAGGCGCACTCGCACCCAAGAGCCGTGTGCAAAGTTTACTCCATTCAGCGGGATCCTTTGAACAAGGATTTCGGCTGTCGAGGTGATCAAACGAAAACGGAAAGAAAAATTGGGTTTTTTGATTTTTACTTGAATTTTCATGGACCGGACACTCAGTCACGGATCTATGGGATGCAGAATACTCTAGGTTCGTTAAAAAAAAAAAAAAAGGATTTGCCCAAAAAATGAACTTGGTTCGAGTAACAACCCCAAACGAACGAAACTTCCCCATTTTTTGCCACTGCGAGCCTGCCAATTGGATAAAATGATTTCATTTGATTGGATGATTAAAAAATAGTAAAAAATCATTTTCGAACTCGCGCACGGAAATGTAAATAAAATAAAAATTGCTTTCGGGTTGAAAATTCACATCAACATCGTTGTTTTTTTTTTCATGAGTATTGAGACGAAAATTAATGGAAACCAAATTCGTGAGTTTTCGGAGTAAAGAGTGAACGATCCTTTGGGTAAAAACCAAGTTTTGTCGTCGACAAGTCAGGAATCTTGCGGCGTCGATGAAAAACCCTAAAAATCCTAATCCTAAAGGAAAAGTCGCTGGTAGGAAAAAATTTGACGCTAAAAAATCGAAAATGAAAGGCAAAAGTCGCATTCGCCGCAAAGAATTTTTTTCGTCGATCAGAATCGAGTTTGTATAAAAAATTGGAAACTGTGAGTCACGCAACACTCGTAAGATTGATTAAGAAAAAATTTCGAGCCTCTAAAAGAGAGAAAAATGTTGACTTAACATTTTTCTTATTGACTCGACATTTTTGTTCGTGTGTTTGGAATTCAAAAGAATGGTATCAACTTTTCAAATCTGTTCGGATCAGATTCGTTGGTTCTGTTCGTCATCGTGGCGGCTGGAGCAGCGATAGAGAAAAATCATGGACAAAGTGAAACTGAAACTGCGCATAAAAAATAATGCTGACACGCAGATAGCTCGTTTGCATGACGCTGCTCAGCGTCATGCGAGCTGAGCTGAAAAGCAAGTTGGTATGGGAACAACAAAACGCCCTTCACTTTCGAAAAATGTTCTATTCATCCGTAAACTTCGATGAAACATGCCCTAGCTTCATTTTATTTTCAAACATAATCCACTTGCCCCTTCGGGCGAATTATACAAAAACAATGTTTTCTTCTTACTTTATAAATTCTTATCGGACTAACTCGCAATTATCAATAACCGGTTGACCTTCCACGGACCAACCGGATCTTATTCTAGTTCATCACACGTATCAATCTTTTCTCAAACTCTCCATCCTCTTAAAAATATTTCTCAATCATCAGTCTTATTCGTAGCTTAAAAAAAATTGACAAAAAAGCAAAATTCGCTGGTCCATAGTCTCTCACTCGTAGGTCGAACTTCGAGTATGATTCGCACAACATTTACAGCAGATAGGTTCTCGGGAGGCAAGCAACAGATTTGGTCGAAATTATTTTTCTGGTTCCAAATGTCACGTGAATTTTTGTTGCTTTTTTGGGCTTCTGGGATAATTTTTCCTTGGAAATAGTTACAGAAGAAACACGACATTTCGTACGCGGTTCTTCGCGCTTGACCTTCTTCGTTGTTGACCTCACGGAATGCCGACGCTATTTTCTTTTTTTTTTTACTCTTCCACACTTTTGCACTGTCGTCTGTTTAATCCATAAATTAACGCTCATTCCTCTCGCGAACAATGAGCTCAGGAGATAATTGAGAATACGCGAATGAAGAAAAATGCAACGATTCAACGAGCTGAAAGTCTTCGAATCGAGAATCGCCCATTTTCTTAATTTTTTTCTCAATTATTTCTCTGCTTCTTCGTGAATAATCAGTGAATAATCCTCGGCCGCTTGTCTGCTGCAAATTTTCGCATCCGGAAAACGATCTCACGGAGTTTCATCGAATTTCGATGTGGCTAAACTCCATTTACAATTCCTTACAATTTTTGAACTCAAAAAATTGTTTGAATAAGTTTTACAATTCTCCCAAATCATTCGGCGCTGCGATCGAAATTTGGGTCAGAAATTATAGAAAAGAGTTTCCTCCATGAAATCGATTGACAAAATGTTGCGAACGTTTGTGGCGAATTGGGAAAAAATTAAAAATAAACGGCTTAAAAAGGTGAAATACGAAGAAGTGTCACTTTGTTGGAAAGTGGCACGATTTTTCGATGTCAAAAATGAAATGCAAGATCGAAAAAATTCGAATTAATCGAAAAACTGGTTTCTCGAAGTTTTACATTGTAAAAGCCACGGACTTGGGAAGTTTGCAAGGCTGGCTGCAAATTTCTTAAAGTTTTTAGCAAGAATCTGGCGATAGAGCAAAAAAAGAGTTTTTTTTTGCTTCTGCCACTAAAGTAAAGATTTCCGAAGCAAATTTGAATTTGACCCCAAGGTTATGAACACGTGAACGTAAAATACGTGATTTATAAATAGGTTGATGTGTACTCGTCGTTGTCACATTGAGTAATTTGCGTTAGCACGTCATTCGACGATCACGCAAAGATCTGACAAGGAAAGAGAACAAAAAACGAGAGGATCGTTAGATCGAAGAGCTCGATGTAAAGTTTCCTCCTCGTCGCGTGATCTTTGTTGTTGTTTTCCCTCGTTATGGACAGACGAATATTTGCATGAAGTAATGGACGACGCAATGTTTTTCTGTGTCTGTCTTTCTCGCTCTCTCCCCTCGTGCGTTTCGCACATAGATTCGGATAATAATTACTTTTCTGTTTTGCCAGGCATTGCTGCCGGTTCAGTCTGCTTCTTCTCGGTGTTCTCCGAAGAGTTCTCAACGTCTTCGTCTTCCTCTTCGCTCACTTCGCTGCAGGAGTTAAGACGAGATTTGCCTCGGATGTAAGCGCCCAAAGTGCGTCTCTTGCTCTCCTTGCACAACTCGCAATTGTGCTTTGTCTGCTTCGATGCCTTTGGCGCGTGTTGTTGACGAGAGCAACTTGTGGATGAGGATTTTCCTGCAAAAGAGAAAAACGATGTTTTCGTTATTTTCTCGTGACAAAAACTATCGGTTTTCTTTTTATCTTCGAGGAGATAAAGAGGTCGATCTTTATCTATCGTGTGGCTTATCGCTTCATCGATCCTTTTCAATCAAATCCGCGAGATCGTATCTCCTGCAGATTCTCTTTGGTGAATAGATTTCGATCGACATGAAATTCCGTCGTAAATTCAACGGCAAGGGAATTTCGAATGGACGAGGAAAAGTTGGAAAAAAAAACTGGTTTCGCTCCACGCCTGAGAACTTCTCGTGGCCGATGCGTAGAAGCGAATGTGAATCATAAATGAACCTACAGCTTTGTTGGTTAACAGGAAAAATTGGAAATTTCGTCTCAAATTGACGATTCGGAGCGATCGAGAAATCCTTAGATTTATGAAAAAAAAAATTAAAAAAATAAAAACCACGTCAAACTCGCTCGGTACATCGTCGTCGGGAATCGTCAAGTGCTTTTGCACTCGCGATTTATTTTTAGCCACCGTGAGTCAGCCTTGACGGGTCTCGTATGCGTATAAGCTTAACGTTTTTGGCGCCGGGAACAAATTAAGTCGTTTCTCTCTCTCTCTCTCTCTCCTTCTTTCGGTTATCGCGTTCGCCTTAATTTCTTTCAGCGAGGCTCACGACTATTGTCAATTATTGAATTCTCTTCGAATTATTGTCCTTAACTTCCGGCAACGGAAACACAAATAATCGGCTCGATAATTGCCTTCCCGACTCTTTTCCTCGTTATACGTGATATTAATTCACCTTACATTTGCTCGCTTGTGACGTTCGTGCGTTTATTACTTCCGACAAACTTTCACGTATTTCGACAGCCGTTGCACTCAATTGACTCGCACCATGGAATATCTGCTGTCTACCGCGAGCTCCAAAACTCAAATTCACGAAAATTCGATTTTTCAAAAATAATTTGCTTGGATTTTTGTATTTATTTACAATTTTCTATTTTTTATTTTATTTTTTGCCTTAAATGACTTCTAATTTTTTAGAACATGTCCCATGGAATCGTCGTTATGGATAAATCTCGTCAATCGAATGAAAAATCGATTTTGTAACGTCCCGATATTTTTTATCGAATTTTTTCAATTGTCGGTACGATAGTTCGTCCGATAAGCTACAAAGAGAAAAAGACCTTGATCCATCTCGTAGTCGTCACTGCGCTGACCATTATATGACCCGTAATAAAACGTTGATTGGCAATCACGAAATTATGGGTCAGTATGCGTCCAGGTGGCGAGTAGAGTCACGTAGACACTTCTTTTGTCCTTTGTGATGAAGCAGTTCGCAATATTCACAGATCTCGGTGAGAAAATCTCAGGCATCGATACGCGAGCTCTATTTTTATCTAGTTCTTATTTACATCTTCGTGCCCAAGTCCGGCAATGATTTTTTCTATTTTCGAATTTTCCAATTTGATAGAATTCAATTATTTTGATCAATTTACACGCTCGAGGGGGGCGAGAAAATTGGGAAAAGCTCGTTTTCTTGGGGTTGTTACTCGAGTTCAGAGCTTCCAGAGGTTTTTTGGGTGTTTTTGGGCTCAAATCATCGTTTGCGAAAGTTTACTAGGAACTGTTTGTGATCGAAGAAAAAACCAATTTTTATCGCTCGATCTATCAGTTGATCTCGCGACTCTATCGATATCGAAATTGTCGAAAAGTATTGCTATTTTTTATTTGCACTTAAAACTAAGATCGAAAAATTGATTGAGGCTCCGATAAGATAGGAAAATGGAGAGATAAAAAATTTGTTTGTTTTGGGTGAAGGGGGCTCGGCATAAAAACGCAGATATCGAGGCATAGAAAATGTTTTTTTTTTTTTGTTATCATGAAGGAAAGAAAAAGGTGGAAAAAATAGTTCGAACTTCGGAGCAAATAATCGCCCCACAAATTTGCAAAGTTCGCAACTGAAATGCTCAAAAATTCTCATTCAATGAATTGGTCAATAGCGAGCGATGGTAAAAACTCGTGAAAAGTAGCAAAAGATTTTCATTCGTGGCGACCAAGTGGGCGTTCTGTCCGAACGTCAGTGCGTGATTTCGCTCACGGACCCTCACGAATGACGCACAACTGCGTACGTGCGCCAACGCAAGCTCTTCGTACAGTCGCATGAACCGAGTCCCTAAACGGATCGTCGACGACCTCGTCTTCCCTTCTATTGACCAACGTGCACGTTTTATCGAATCGGAAAGGTTGGAAATGCCAGCCACGGGAGAAAATGGAGCAATAGAGAAAAACGGAGATATAAAAAATTTCCAAACACAGGGAATAGTGAAAAGAGAGGGGACCGAGGAAAAGTGGGAAAAAACGTGAGAGATTGAACTTTTGTGGCAATCTTGACGATTTATTTATTCTGAAACTCTAAAATTAAGTTTCCTCATCGATTCAAACGCCATCTTGAACTTCGACATTTATAAACCGGTCTTGTTACGACATCCGCGCCTTTTCGCATTAAACATTCATCGAAACAACTGTTTCGTTGGTTTTTCTATTTTTTTTACTATTATTGGCTATGGATTTTTGCTCGAAGAGAAAATCAATGCGAACGCGTTGAAAATCCAGCCAAGGAGCAGCAACAGGCTGTGAATTTTTCAGCAGGTTTAATATTCCCTATTTTTTTCATTTTCCCATGAAAATTGAAACTGTTCCGTTCCCATGGACGATCCTGGACTTCTTATCTCCCGAGGTGTGGGAGAAAAGGAATTTTTATCGTTTATCAGGACGTTTTCCAGAAGTCGTAATCGGAGGGCAAGATTCGGAGCCCCAAAATCGGAGAGTCTAGTTTTCTGTTGACCTCGATGCAAGCATCTGTGTTTTTCACTTTTCCTTTTTTTTTTTCCAGTGTGGTTCGAGTTTTCCTCGATTTGTGTCGTTGGCTTCGAGAAAGTTGTGCGAGCAATAAGTTTATGTAATAATTTACTGTGGGTAGTAATAGACGCAACAATTTTTGTCGTGCCTCGTCCAAGTCGCTCGCTCGAGAATGTAAATAAATGTTTTTTTCTTTCGTCTCGTCGCCCGACAATCGCGTGTGCATTTCTGCAAACTTCGATTAACTGAAAAAAAATTCCTTCAGCCTTTTTTCGAGTTTTTTTTAATAGATCGCCGCTTCAGGGTCATCGTCTTTCTTTACCAGGGCGATAATGCGTGTCGAACGCGAATGCACAGAACGTGCCTAGAAGCGTTGGCAAATTTTTCGCTTGCGAATCGATTTTTACGTTTGTTTTTTTGAGACAAAGCAAAAAAATGTCGGACACGTCAAAAACGCCGGAATTTTTTTCATATTTTTTTTGTCTCTTTTAGCGATATCCTGAGCAAAAATTGTCGAAACCTTAATGATTTTTCAAGACAAAATACTTTTTTGGATCTTTTTTGTCAATCGTTGATTCTTCACGTTAATTAATCGAGCATGAATATTCCGAAAGAACAAAATTCGATAATACAAAAGTGACACTTGAACGATAAGGCGAAGATGAAATCGCAGATTTATCAACTCGATTGAAAATTCGATTGGAAATTTGTCGAGTTTTTAAAATGGAGATAGAAACTTACCATAATTGAAATAATCTCGATTCCAGGGTTGTTCGTAGTCACGGTAAACCGGTGCTCTGAACGAGCCACAGGTTAGCACTTCAGGCATGTAAGCGAGATCCATTTTGGTAGTGACTTTGGTGTCAGCTTCCAGAGAAGGAAATAATGAGAATGTTTGTTCGAGTGGCTGGTGCACGAATGTGGAAGTCTTCTTGATTTTTTCCAATTACTTCGTTGTTGATTAATATTTGTGTGTTGTTCGTGTCACAGGCAACTGACGAGCAAGGATCCAGCAATGAGGAACAAGATAATAAGAGCGATCACCTCTTCTCGAAGATTTTTCTTAGCCAGGGGCGAATGTCGATTGCTCCGTGAAGATGAGATTTCGCTAAGGACATAGCGTCCTTGAAGACTGATTTTTGCATAAGCTCCGGAGAAGCAATGTCAGGAGAAAAATCCAAACTCGTGGAACGCTCTCGAGCAATGCGGAATCTCCTCACAATTTTTACTCCAAAAACAAGAAAATTGTGGAGAAATACACAGTTCAGAAAATTCCGTGAGTGAAAATCCCACGATCCGCAGAAACTCTCAATTTTCACACGTTCAATAACCAAGATCTTGATTCTGTTGTGACGAATAGAATCGAGCGGTGTTTTACTTGAAACTAAAGCGTGGACGAGACGCCGCGTTATGTTTACTCGCCGTTCTCTGCCCATGCGTCCCCCACTTTCGCGACTTTACAAGTTTCCCCTCCGTTTCGTCATTTCTATCGCCTCCTCTTACTCGCTCTCTTCGCTCTCTTCGCTTCTTTCTTTCTCACCCATTCACCGATACCCTCCTCGTAAATACTCCAACACCAACAAGTGCCTCTATCTCCACACATTTTTCCCTACGCTCAGCCAACAATTGCGAGCACCCACCGACTCTCCACTTTTAATTAGATCCTCGTTTTTTCTTCTCCGACAAACCATTTAAACGCAATACATCTCCCCAGCGATCTCGAGCTGCACGTAGCACGTGAATGTCGAGGGGGTTGATGATTAAAAACCACACGGCATTGACTCGATCCTCATAGATAATTCGTTGGATATCGTTTAGTCCCGTAAAATCAATTCCAATTACTCATATCCGGTCAGCATTTTTTAGACCGACAAATAATATTCGATCCGCTTGAGGAGAGAATCGAAAATTACGAATTTACCGTTGCAGAACAAAGAAGGTCGATGATCTCGAAATTTCAGCGATTTTTATGGTCCAGAATATTATTTGTTATGAAAATTTAATCCAATTTGATTTTTATAAAAAAATTAATACTTTATTCTCGTGGGATTTCCTGCTTAGTAAAAATTGACTAACGCTCAGCGATTTTTACTGTTGAATTATATAAATTTTCATGAGATTTAAATCAAATTTGATTTTTTATGGGCGAAATTTGACTTCATTTTCCCATTTTTAAAATGGGAATCTTAATTCTGCTCAGGAAAATTTCATTTTCACTATCATTCAGGGATTTTTATTGCGCGGATCATAAATTTTTATGAGAATTCAATGAAATTTGATTTTCCATGAAAAATTTGTAACTTTATTCTCAAGGAAAATTTTCTATTCCGTAACGTGAATTTTTAAGTTTTCATTCTCTCAAAACAGGTGGTTGGAATTCAATGAGGTTAGGACATTGTCGCACCTGAATTTGTTGAGTTATCGAGAGTCGCGTGATATTTTGACGAGTTTAATTTCGTCGTCGCGTTATTTTAGCACGTAATTTGTGGGAGAACTACCTTAAAGTCTGTTTGTCTTTCTTTCTCGGTGTCCTCGTCTCGCACGTCTATTTTAAGTCGAGCCGGTTTTCTCATACAGAACTCGTCGCTCCCTCTCACTTGTTTGATCGACCGAAATACGTTTCGCTTGAAATCTCATGATGAACGTTACTCGATCGTGTTCGTCAGGTTAATTCCAAGATTTTTGGTCTCGTGTATGGAAAGATTCACAGAGAGAAAGAGAAAGAACGTTCGTTGTTTTTCATTTGATTGCCCGACTTTTCTACGTCGTTTCTCGCTCTCTTTGTCCTTCGAGAGGAGTCAGGCCTCACGTGGGACGTTGTTGTTGACGAGAAAAACATTCTTCTACACCTCGCACTCCTCACGCAACGTTACAAAAGGAATTGCGTAGTTCGCTTTACCGAATCATGCCAAGATCGACTATTTTCATCCACATTGTTTATTTTCAACAGTCCCTCGGTAGCAACGAACTCTCCTATAAATTTCGGTGATAATGGACGTCGATAAACTCTCGACACTCTCTCGATTTCGAACCCCTTTCAATTTTTCACTTTTTATCAAATTTCCACAGACTTTGAGGAACATATTCACGCTGTGTACGATCTCTTGACTCTCGAGAGAGTTAAAAAAAAAAAAAAAAAAAAAGCATTTGCGTACTTCAAACCGTCAGTAAATATCTACAGCTTTTTGCAGCCTTCAATTCTGTTTTAGAAAGATAAAAAAATTTCCCCCCACGATGATTAAAAAAAATGAAGTTGACGACGAAGGTTGTGTCCAAATGATGTTTTTCCGATGGTCAGATGACATTGAAGTTTGCATCGTTGAAATGCAACGAAATTCTTCACGTCCTTTGCCAAAGCTCGTCAAATATATTTAGATTTGATAATGTCGATGAACTCATCGGCTTTTGCTCCCAGGAAAATGAATCGGCTTGAAAAAATTCGGATCTATTTAAAAAGAAAACAAACTATCTATTGATAATTTGTTTTCTTTTTCGTTGCATTCGTTGCGAGCTTCAGCGTCATAATTTTTAATCACGATTCCTCGATAACCAGGTGCCTGACTAATTTGTAACTCAGCCTCTACGGACGTCAGAAACGAGTCGAATAATTTGTCTGTCCCCCCTCCCTGAACGTAGAGAAGGAAAAAATCGAACATTTTATGGGAAATGATTTTTTTCGGGCTGGAATTGCGTCGAACTCCAATAAACCATTCGGGGTCACGAATCTAAAAAAATTCCAAGCCCCCTTTTTCGCTGACCTATTCTCAAGTGTTTTCGCACGACCAACTGTTTGCTTATTGCATCGAGCGATTAGCGAAGTAAGCTGTGTTTGGACGTCCTTGCGGATAATATTTTTTCGCCAATCAAGTAAAGCGAAGAATTTATAGCTCGAGTGAAGAAAATCGCATCGATGCTACAAACTCTTATCTTTTTTCTCTATAAACTCGCCTTCTTCCTCGATCTTTTGCACATATTCTTGGAGCACGACTCACGTTCAGTAAAATCGAACAAATTATCGTTTTAAACGAACGAACCCAGAAAAAACGCGGAGCAACATTGTAAGGAGAAAAACGTATTTTTTTTTTTGTTCAATTATTATCGCAAATCGATTGACCGCGTAAAAAATGGCACACGGGTCGCGTGATGGAAGTGAGCGAGCTGATAAAAAGGACGTTCCAGTTACCTATCGATTTTTTATTGCTAACGATTCGATTCTCCTTCAAGGTGGTTGGAGCTGGGAATATTTTTTTGAGACGCAGCCAATAAATCGAGGGCAACGCGAGATCCCACGAATTTAGATGAGGTCAGCGTTCATTCTTAATGATTTATAAATATTTATTTTATTTTATTACTGACACAATTTGTTTGAGCCTCAACGAAGCTCTCAATAAAAAGGATTTTCATTATTTCGTGAGTTTTGAGACTTTCGCACGATCTCCAGCTGATGTTTAGTCTCGTAGATCCAAACGTGAACTATTATTAACTTTTTCGCTCAGTTTCTTTGCACAAGTGAATATTCGCCAACGACAGACTGTCTGATTCGTCAAGTTATCGTTATCGGGAAGCGCACAAAACGCAACGAGTGTGAGAAGACAACCATCATTTTGTTTTCAGTTGGTCGTTTTGGTGCTTGAAAATATTGGAAGGTCGAATAACAGCGGATTTTTACGTCTCAGAAAATCGCTTATCGACCGAGGTTTATTTTACTTTGTCGTTATTGTTTGTTTCTAATTTCTAGGGTGAGGAAAAAACAGAGTTTTTGTTAAGCGATGCTCGACGAACGACGTAGAGACTATCGCGTCACTCGCACGTGACCGAGAGCACCATTGCCATCGAGGCGAGACACCAAAAAAATCTTCTTTCGCTTCAGTGGCCGGAAAATGATGATGATTCCCTGGGTTTCTTTTTCGTTTCCCATTTTCATTCGATTCACCGAGCAAAATATCGCAAAGCCAGAACTCTGGCGATAAGCTCTGTGTATAAGCTCCGGAATCCTCGAATTTAAAGTCCTCTTATCGGCTGTGCAAATTCCACGCGATACGAGAAATGTAGATTTTGAGATTTTGTAATTGTCCAACCGATAAGGACTGCGAGGATTATCTTCATCTTACGGAAGTCAACGAAATACTACGCGATACAGAAAATTACTCGATTGATCGACTTGATGGACTGCGACGATGGAAATTCCATTTTTTTAAATTATTTTCATTTCTATATACAATGTAGGAAGGATTGAGAGATAATTTCTATGGATAATTTGTCGGATGAATTCCCCGGACCCTGATGAGTAATCGGGGGCTCGGATAGGAAAGCTCGAAAGATCTTTGTCCATGTTTTATCATCATATTTACTTTTTTTTCGTTCAATTTTTGTGATCGAGTAATTGACGCTTTTTTGTTATTATTTCCAGGAAAGTCTCGGCGGTAATTCGCGGACTGCGATGCTAGGAACTGTGTCACCTGGTAATATTCATCTGGAAGAAACTCTAGCTACTCTGCGCTACGCCTGCCAAGCCCGAGCAATCGTTAATCGAGTGCGCATCAACGAAGATCCACACGATAAATTAATCAGGCAAGTTCACAATCACAATCACCTTTTTCCTAAAAAAAAAAAATAAACCCGATGAAGAAATGAATCGCCATCGCCAAGAATCCCAATCACGAACATTTTTATCCTGACGAATTAGAAAATTAACTTTGGCCTGCAATTATGATGAAAAAAAACGTTATCGGTCGATGGAGAACCATGTGCCAATTATTCGCCTCGAAAAGTATGCTCGTAGCTCCTTATCGAACTGCTGAACGAAGTTGTAAAACAGCAAACTTGTTAATTTACATTCTGCGATAAGATTTTTACAACGTTTGTAGAATCTTTCTATTTTGCTGCTCAGAAATTCGAAGTTATTGGAGTTTTGGAGAAAAATTGAACTGGAAAAGCTAAATTAAAAATCACAAGGCAATGGCGCTGAAATTGATCGAAACTCTTGATTATCTTGATCGTTATGGCGTAACAACAAATGCAAATAATCCAATGTTACATCATGAATTTTATGCTCGTGATTTCCAGCCAAGATTCTCAAGGCCAATGGAACCATGAAAGTGCGTAATTAGTTTCGTTTTGTTTGTTGCATTTGACACGAAATGCTGTGGCATTATCGACTTTTGGATTTTCACATAATAATGAGAGACACTTTGCAATGGAAAAAGACATCGTTGAATGTTTAAAACCCAATGTATCGTCTTGAGAATTAACATCAAAGACGTCACGCAAATGCCAACTTAGCCGGATGTCTTATCTGCGTAGTTTTCATTAGTAGCTCCGTTAATCGTTTCTGCTTATTCAATCTCCATTCAACTACAAAACGCAGCTTTTTTTTTAATCAATGACGGTTTTATCTTCTGATTCATAGATGAATTTTTCCATTTTTTAATGGACTGAATGATTTTTTTTTTTGATCGAAATAGGCCAGATTTCTTACGCAACTCGTGGAGCCGATTTAAAAATTTCATTCGTTCGAGAAAAATTGAATTCTGGAGTGAAAAATACAGAACGAAGTTTTTTCGATCTCGTCAAAAAAAAATTAATTTTTTCTTCACACAGAGAACTGAAGGCCGAGGTTCTGCGATTGCAGGGAGTGCGAGAAGTTTACGAAAAACAGTTGGGTCTTCAGCCACGGAGGATTTTGAGTTCGGAAACGATGGGGAACGACAATGCGGAGGAGGTGCTGAAAAAACAGCAGGAAATTGACGATCTAAAAGATCAACTGAAACGAGCCGAGCAGCAACTTTCTTTGACTCAAAAGTGAGTTTATTTTCATTTAAAAAAATCAAAACACAATTATAATAACAAAAGTTGCAGGATGGTGGGAGAAATGTTCACTTCTCTTGCCGAAACTTTGCTCACGTTACTTCGAGAGCTGCAGGTCGTGTTCTCGTCCGAAATGCCCTTGAAAATTTGAACATTCTCGTAAAAAAAAAAACAAAAACAAAATTGAAAAAAAAAAAAGAACAAGGCTTTGGGATCGAGCAATACGACCTCATCGAATCGATGCACCATAATTGCCCTACAGATCATGGCTGGAAAAGCTGCGCGAAGCTGAGGAGAGGAAGGACAAGGAATTGAAATATCTACGATGTTGCGGTATAGCTGTTGAGATTGATTTTCGTGATAAAGCGAAACAGCCGTGTCTCGTTAATCTGGCAGCGGATCCGATGTTGTCAGGGGCTCTGTTGTACCTGATTCCAAATGGTAGTGTTCGAATTGGGAAGCGAAATACACGTCGCAAAAGCAGTTCGAAAGAAGCATTGGACATCGTTTTGGATGGTCCCTTAGTGAGGCAGCTGCACTGGTTAGTGTGGCCGACGAGAAAAGCGAGATTCGAGGACGTGGAATCGTGTTTTTGCTGGTTGCTTTTTCGCAAATTTCCTCAAGTTCTCACAATCGTCCCATAACCGCACTGGACTGGCTTTTGCAACGTTGACTAACTTTCGTTGACGAACGTTTTGCAACGTTCCTATCCTTATTTTTTGACGTTGATTTACATTTTTATTTTTTTTGTTGCATGCGTGGATTTTTGCAAGGAAAAAATACGAGCTCCCTGCATATCTCCCCCTTATTCGTTCACCCACTTTCCATACCAGGCTCGTCGAAAAATCTTCTCACTCCGACTAACCGATTATCACTGCGTCTTTATTATTTGCTTCCTGCTCGAACGTGCTGACTGACAATCATCCAATAAATCAAAATGAAGAGTCTTTTCTTTTGTTCGTGTGGCTTTCGTTTGAATTTTGATGGAATTTATTGCGTTGCTGACGCAAGTAACACTCACTCGCACTCTCGACTGATTTTTCACTTCCGTTTCAAACAGTACCATCGAAAATAATAATGGCCATTTGACCCTCACACCGGAAACTGATGCCGATACTTATCTTAATGGACAGGTATGATATTTATTCTCCCGATATGCAAAATTTATGCCAATCATACAAAATTAATTATTCCTGTCATTATCAATGTTAATCAAATAATAGACCTTCGATGATTGTGATAAAAATTCATAATTGTTTTATCGCTATCTAATCAATCGCATGCACTTTTTTTCTGCAAATTTGCAGAAATTTGTTACTCCATTTTATTTATCGGGTGTGGAAATAATGTCTTTGAAAAAAAATGGATAAAAATTTAATTTCTTTTGCAGATAGTCAACGGTCGAGTTCGTCTGAACCACGGAGACCGATTGGTTATTGGGGGCAATCACTATTTCAAGGTATGCGTTCCCCATGGAGACCGGAATAACAAACAGATAACTGCTCAGCCGGTCGACTTTGAGTTCGCGCATCAAGAAATATCAACAATTCAGGAGGAAAAGTAAATCAATTTCAAATTGAATATGCCGCAAAATTTCTCTTTTCACTAAAAAAAAGTCTGTTTTTTTTTCGATAACTTTTCGATCGAAGATCGAGTCAAAAAATTTCAAGGTTATCAACGCGATTAGCAAATCTTTTGATAAATAAATTATCGATATTCTTGAACTTCAGATTGCGGGCCGAGCTGGAGGAATCGAAGCAAAAAGCGATAAAGGAACTGGAGAACGCGAAACGCGAGATCGAGACGCAATTAAATGCTCAAAAATGTTCGTACGAGCAAGAAATCAAAGCGCTCGGGACAAGTTTGGAGCGGCAAAAAATGGCTCTCGAAAAAACGAACCAACAGAAAAGGGAACTCGAAATCGAGAAAGATTTGTTGGCGAGCGAGGTCCAGAGAAACAATCGCATGAAAGAATTGCTCGATAATTCGAGAATTCACGTGACCCCATACAAATCGAATTTCCTGCAAGAACTTCAGTCTATTTTGACCGAGACCACCGCCGAGGTCGAGTCGGCACGCCGCATGAAATTGAGCGACGAGGCCATCAAGGCCGGGGGTGTCAGTTTGCATGAAATGCAGTTGCTAGTCAGAGAAGCCACAGAAAGATGCCGAGATGTTGGCGTCAATTACGTTAGTATTTTCCATCCCACGTCTCACATTTCCACTCAAACGATACACTTTTTTCTCTCCATCTTCATTTTCCTGGTACACCAACACGCCACAAGGTTACATTGAGCCAGTATCAATTTCAGAGCGCCAAACATTTTTTCATAAATTTATTATCACAACAAACGCTCACAATCGTAAAAACTTTCAATATTCGATTAAAAAATCACGCAATACTAAGTCAAACGATGCACTGTTTTCATTGGATGCTCAACTTTCCTGGTACGTCGGGACAAGGCCACATCGAGCAACTATCAATTTTTTGGCTCCGAACATTTTTTCATAATTTTATTCTCACAAAAAACATTCGAAAACATAACATTTTTTAACTTTTCATTCAAAAATTCACGACAGCCGAAACAGTCAATAGTTTCGACCCAAACTATCTTTCTATCGATCTTTCATTATTCTGATACATCGCGACAAGGCCAACCAATATTGAAACTCGTGAAACTTTTCAATTTTTTTATTAAAAAATAACAACAGCCGAAATAGACGACAATTTGGAGTCCAACGATTCGGTATCGATTTTCGAACGTCGAGTAGTTTTTTGAACCAATTTTGGAAAGTTAGTTGATAAAAATGTTGTAAATACTTATTTTTGTAACGAAAATCAACAAACAATTATGGTTTTCGTTGTTGTTTTTATTCATAAAGATAGTTTATAAAATTTGAATAACATTCATGTTTTGTATGGAAAATGGCTCGTTGGTCTAGGGGTATGATTCTCGCTTAGGGTGCGAGAGGTCCCGGGTTCAAATCCCGGACGAGCCCAAATTTTTTTTTTTTTGTAAAAGAATAATAGTGAATTTGAAATTTGATTTTGTTGGAATTGCAGGAATTCTATCAACAACAGATGGTTATTGATAAAGAATTGCAGCCGGTGATCCGTGTGCGCGACCGAGATTGCGGGCTGGAGACCCACTGGAAACCTATGCATTTTCTCGATTGGATACATCGTTTGCGTGACCACGATATCGAGGACTCGATAAGAGAGTTACGCAACAGCGAGGACAATTGGGAGGTGTACGAGGAGAGCGATATGATCGAAGATTCATTGAACAATAGTCGAATATCAATAAACATGACGCCAGTGAAAAAGCAATTGAACGAGAGTCTGCACCAACTGTCTCTGGACAATTCGTTGCTGGAGAGAACAAGAGAGAACGAGACGACGGAATCGACGTTGAGCAAACGTCACGATGGCATAGAGAAGTGTCTCGAACAAATGGAAAACGCCGCTAGATCCCTGAGTCGTTTGTGCCACGACCACGAGTCCAGAGAAACGAGTGGACAAGTCACTAAATCCATGGACAAAGTCTACAATATTATCGACACTCTAAAAAGTATTCTCAACGTTAAAAATAGCGAAAGCAACGAGGACAACGAAACATCAAACATAAGTGAAGTCAACAACACCGTTATCGAGAATTCGGAATCCGTACTCAGCGAATTTAACGCGAGCTCGAGAAACATAACAAGCAACAAGAACTCTCCGAACAAATCAAACAAGCGAGATAAATGTCCCTTTTTCAAGGATCCTCCAAACCTCAAATCCGTCAGGTTCAATGTCCAGTAATATACTTTTGTACAGTCCCAACTCCTATGGTTTGACGCTTTTTCATTCGTTCTCTCTTTACTTTTACCGATTTTACCATTTTTTACGATTTCGCACCAAAGTATTTTATTTATTTAGAATTAATTCGTTCTTCTTTTTAAACACACATTTATTCATTTGATGTTACTTTACGCAAAAAGTATCTTTTAGTCGAATGAGAACTTTGCAATATTTGTCCAACGAGCTTGCCAAACTTGGAACTTTTTTAACTTTACTTCATTCTCATTCATTTTTATTTCTTTACGTCAACTCTACGCCACGGAAAAAATACTTCGCATAACCGGCCTGTGATAGTAACGAAATTTCGGTAATATTGACTGGACGTAGTCAAACTATTTACTACCGTTTCGTGGCAGTTTCCAGAGCTTGCCTTCCTAAGAGTCGGAGAAAATTAGCGTTCGACGGGAAAGTCATTTAAAACTATTTCTGTAAAGCCTGCACAACGAAAGTTGATTTTTTCTCGAAGTTTGACTCCGGAAGTCGAGTAAAAATACTCGATTATTCATGATGAGTTTTGACAAGAAATCGAAATTGTTTTCGACGACTTTTTACTTGGAAAATGCTGATTTCCGGTTCCGAAGGATTTCCGATACTTGGTCAAATTTGAGACTTATTTTTTATATGAACTAGTGCCATAAGATCGATAAGTAAGAGACAGTACTCGAGGAATATTGGAAAAATGCAAGATCGCTCAATTTTTGCATAATATTTAGAAAATAAGGTTTAAGTCAATTTTGTATTTTCATACGTTTGTGTTTGTTTAATGTAAATTTTCTTGTGTGTAAGTTTAATCGAAATAATCTTCTATGTCAATGTTGGGGTCGAGTAAATCTTTGCCATAAATGCTGAGGTCTAATTGATTCAGAATTAAGTTTTCACACATTTCCTCAAGATCCGTGTCGCCGATCAAAACGGCGCCCTGCATCTTGCCGTTTTTCATCACGAGTTTTATGTACTCCAGGCCTTTGGTCATTCGCAGCAAGATCTCATAGTTCCCTTCCAATTTTTGACCGTTGTAAAGGCCAAGGAGCACGACTTTGTAGCCAAAAAACTTGGTCACGTGGGTGAATAACTCGAAGCAAAAATCTTGGTGCAAGGTTTCATTGGCGGCGGAGGAAAACATCGACTTGGCGGCGTATCGACCCATTTGGTGGGCCTGAGTCCAGAGCCTCATTTGAAACCAATGCTGGGCCAATTCCCAGTTCACTGTACAAATATCTCCGGCTGCATAAATGTCCTTTTGGGAAGTTTGCAGATCCCAGTCCACGGAATAACCTCCGTCTTCGGCTTTAACGAGATTTTCTAGGCCTGGTAAATTCGAATTTGGGGAAACTCCAGTCGCTGAAATTATGAAATCACAACCGATGACTTTTTCGTTTTTCAGCTCCGCCCAGACTGGCCAATTCTCGGGGGGAATGTCTTTGGGAGTTTCTGAAGGTTTCAGGATCTTGGCGACTTCACATTCGTACTCGATCGTGACTTTGGTCGGGACGGAGGAATTTTCTCGTGTTATGGTGAATTTGTTGTGCCAATCTGGACCGAGAGCTGGTCCGTTTTTGCTGGTTTTTCCGTCAACGATCGTGTACTTGATTCTCTTCGTTTCGGCTTTTTCGTTTGTAGTTTTTTTATCGTCGTTTTTGAGCAATTTGTCTTGAAAGAATTCGGCAGCTCCAGGATCGACAAAAGTGGCGGAAATGTGTTTATCTTTGATGACCCAGACGACCTCGAGACCGTCAATTTCGTGGACAACTTCAGTGGCTATTCCACCATTTCCAACGACAAGAATTCTTCGAGCTTGTGATATTTTTCGCGACAAAGTTTCGACGGATTCCGTGTCCCTTATGCCAATGACGTTTTCATTATTTTGGCTAATTAATCGCGGCCTCGCCCCTGTACAAATGCACAATTTTTCGTACCCAATTATCTCACCATTTAGAGTCTCGAGCCTCTTATCAATCGCATTTACCCGAATAACTGTATCGCGAATAACTTTTATCGAAGGATGTTTATCGCTAAGTGCCTCGCTGGTTTCTTCTTTGACGTCAAACTTCATTAAAGTTGTACCGAGCGGAACAACATTCGTTACTGCCTTGATAAGTGAACTCGCTGTTATCAAAATTACACGTGTCTCGGGCGCGAGGAATGCCAAACTTTCGGCACAAGATACTCCAGCGATTCCACCACCGACGACCACAAACTTTGCCCACAAGCTTTCCGAACTCATCATCGTTCTATTTTGTTATTTCTTTTCTATCCGAACTATTTACACATTTATGATAAATTACAAAATCCACCAATTCTCAGCAGTTTACTCCGATTTCACGGATTTATTTGAGCTCTCGCTCTCGGGCTTGTACCAATCTGAATAATCGTATTCCCTGAACGGCACGTCGAACGTTATCGTCCCGTAATCCATCGCTCGGTGGATCGCGATCAAAAGATTGTTGTGTTGTTTCTGACAAATTCCAGTTTTCCTGAAAAATATTTGATCGTTATAAACCCATCGGAATTACGTCGGAATTTGCATCGATTGAGGGCAACGGAATCCTCCAATTTCTTTTATAATTAATCCCCCAGTTTTCATGCATTTTCCATCAACGATTTCCTCCGACGTTTCAACCGTTCGAGTGCGCATCTTGGGTCAATCTGACCCAAGTGGTCTTTCGCCTAAATGCGGCTCAGATTTTTTTTTGACGAGAACGAAAATCCCAAAACGTTTGTTGTCGTTAAATACCGAACAATCGGTAACAAAAGTTTTTCGGGTCAAAATGACCCAGTGTGTAATCAAACGGTGGAAGATTAAATTAGCTAGAAATTATTCTCTGTTGCATTCCAGCAATGCCAACTGTAATACGATTCTCCAAAAACAAAGCAACGACTCTCCGCGGTGATAAATTGAGGCTCGAATTCACAAAACCTCAGAAATGAAACGTTTCGTTGTCGTCTCTGGTCCTAGATACCCAGATAAATGAACCAATGCTGTAGTAAAGAGAGTCGTTGCTCTGCCATAAAGAAATATTCAATTGTATCGAACGATTGCTCTTTGGGGAGATGGAGACAAATTTACTCGTAGCTAACGACAGCTCCGTTGTACTCAGAAATAAATTGCTTCAGCAAGTTGGTGTTCCTATGGTCGAGAATCAAATATTCGTCTCGGCAGATCGGACAAGGGTTTCCGGTTGAAATTATGCCTTGGCGCTGCAAATTACAAAAATTTGGACAGAGGATGAGAAATTCTGGAGTTTTCAACGTTTTTAGCGATTAATATTGTTACGTGAGCGAATACTTACCACGCAAGTTTTTCTTGTCTTCCTAGGCGGATACATTCCCTTGTGATTCCTTCTGTACAAATTCCAGACTGGTTTATCGCCATAAGTTTCCTTGTAAGCTGAGAACGAAGTTGGACATAATAAATTGAATTTTTCGGGCTGGGACTGTCGGGAAAGGAAAGAAAAGAATTTTTCAAACCATCGCTTGTCAGGTACTTGATGCTGGTCTCGACAGGTACAGGATTACGTCGATCTTTTTTTGGATCAATATGCTCCGTAGTCTGTTCGGCAGACTCAACGATATCTTCGTTTTCCTCGTTGCGGGAAGCAGAACTTTTCCAAATGTATCGAACTGATGCAGCCTGGGGAAAAATCATGCAGCGTTGTACGAAAAACCGGCAAAGAAGAATCAACAATAAAACTTACAAGACTAAATTACCCGGTTGAGGAAGTTTGCACGAAAAACAGACAATCCAGCTGCTGTTGCAGTGTGCAAACTATGGATCAATGACATAATGTTATCGAATCAACAATTATTCCGTCGCAAAGCAAAAATAACACTGCACTTGTTACTTTTTTCTCGTCAATTGAGAACCTCGTAGGTTTAGAGGTTAAGTTCGCTGCTTATCGAATCCACGAGTTTTCTGGATTTCTGCTAGTTGAGAACTGCTGCGTGACGTCACACACCACATGAGTCAGTGACCCGGAAATGCAAACGGAACACATATGAAGAATTTTGCATGAATGTGGATGGAAAAACTGCAGAAAAATGATTTATTCAATGCTTATCAATAATCCTGTATTTTTTGACGTTCAGATGTAGTTCAGATGTAGTGAAATTATTTCAAGATTTTTCTTTTCCGGAAAAATAGACGTGAATTTGACTCCATTACGTTTGACCCACGATGTCGAGAGTCAAAGGAAGGTTTATTATTCAATGCTGAATAAAACTAAGCGATTTATCGCCATGCATTTTCCCCACAAGTGAACTCGTTCATTAGCGATTAGTTGCGAATAAAAGATTTTAGTAATCCTTTGAGCAGCTATAATTTCGATAGAAAAATTCGAGAAGTGGGAAAAGCGGAGAAGAGAGCTGCACATGACTAGTGCATCCCGACTAGACTCACTTCCTGTTCGGTCACAGCAGCTCGTGCTTCGTAGTTAGGTGAGAAGACATTAATTTTAATAAATTCTTGATAAAATGCGAGTTAAGAGTGCAAAAAGTCGTGGATAAATCGAGAAAGCCTACTGAAAAGGTAATTGAACGGTGATATAACGAAATTTTGTTATTTCAGATGGAAAGATCATCGCGAAGATATATGCGGATTTTGAAAGCTCTCTCGTCATCGCAAAAGACGTCGTTCATCGTGCCGTAGGAAGCGATATATTGGGGAGCTAAAAAAAAGGCCACAGTTGCTGTGGATCGGGAAAGGGCCGTCTTGAGGGCGATCGAGAGGACGCTTTGTTGAAAAAAATCGTGTATAGGAAATGATTGATTTCTTATACATTGCTGTGAACATTTGTTATCCATAAAAAGGATTTTAATTGTTGACAAAAAAAACTAATGTGAGTGGATTGGCTCGAGTAATTGGCCGTTATACGAGCGAACAAACTTTTTACCTAATTTTTGAGAGAAAGAGAGAGAGAAAGCGAGGCAAAGTAAAAGATGGAAAGAGTGAGAGAGCCCGAGGGCATGGCTTGAGATTAGAGGGGAGGAAAGGGTGGGGTTAGCTTCCTTCTACCTTCCGAGAGAATGATCGATCGCGCGACGCTTATGAACGCGATTGTTGACCGTAACAAAACTTGATCCTTAAAAAAATCGCGGACTAGATCGATCAGCGATGCTTTTTCTGCGATATTTCTATGAATTACGAAAAAGTCGCGTTGATCGAGGAGCAGAAAGGCTCATTTTGGTCGTAACGTATGGTGAGAAGATTTTCCGCGCGTCAAGTGTTGAAAAATTCGTTTTCGATCCATCCCCCGCCCCCGATTTGCCAAAAAAAAAAAACGATACAGTGTCAGGAAGTGTGATTTAGTTTGATTACCGAAAAAGTACCATGGGTTTGGAGGTGAAAGATTGAAGATAAATAAGCGATAAAGCAAATCGTGATGGTTATTATTATTAGAGTATAAATAGAACGAGCCAATCGTGACATCATTGTGATTTTGCGTGGAAGGGCGAAAGGAGAACGCGCGGGGAACACAGTGGGGGAAGGCGAACGTCGCCGATTGGTCGGGAAAGTCGAAAACTCGGGGTTTTCAGTGGCTGGTGGGGCATACGTTGAGAGAGAAAAAAACCATGAAAACGAATATCGAGGCTACATGCGCGAAGCACCGTGCGCAAACGAACTTGTCGCCAGTCGGAGCTATCGTGAGCACAGACCGTGTTGCCACGCAGAATTGAATTTTAGCATTCGTACTTTTGCCGATATCTTTAGCGTACGAGAATAATATTTTGACCAAAATACATATACATCATTTTTCTCTTTGCTTAATCCATAAGTAGCCTTTACGGAGCGAGCTTTTTCCTTTATATTTATGCTGAGGCCACGCAGCAAGACGAGAGATATCGAAATTGTAGAAAATTCAACTGGTAGGGTATTATTTTACATTGGACTTGTTTTATTTCGATAACTCGTGACGCAGCGAGCATTACGTCTCTCCATATGGATCGGTGTTACTAAGCAAGGCCACGCCTCGTTTTCTTTTCTTTGTTTTCGTGAAAAACGCTTAGATTCGCGTATTTATCTTTTTTTTCGTTATTGCAAAGTGAGGCTTTTTTCATTAAATAACGAAATTGTCGAGAGATTTTTCTCTCGAGAAAGAAAAGACCATGATTTTTCTAACCGTCTCTGCCCTAACTCTTTTTTCAACAATTTGATTCTTCCGCACAAAATATGGACTAGAATCTTTGCAGACAAAAATCGTATGCTATTTCATGAATAGTGGTAAATGTTGAGTGCAAAACCATTTTTTTACGTCTCGTTGCAGATTATCGTACTATGATACTTTTATCGGGAAGTTTCGTCGGCTAGAGTTTTAACTACAAGGATTACGTGCGAAAATCGTCAAAATGGTGAGTTTTCTTGGATGACTAAACAAATAAATACATTTTATTATTTCAATTTTCGACATCATCGCTTTTCCTCGACATGTTGGAATTTCCGAGTTGTTTTTGCTTGACGAAAGACAGCGCTGCGGTCGCACGCTCTTCTCACTCTTTCCGTGTCCAAGAGAAACAAAATAAAACACAAGATGGCCGCCAACGAGCTCCTGAGATCAATAACCTTGGCTCAATCGGTTACGCTCACGTGTCCTATTTCTTACGACTAGACACCAATCGACCGATACCCCCCGTTTTCTAGCGCCCTTTCACATTACCAAGTTGATTTCTCCATTAATTCGAAACAAATTATTTAAATAATTGTTTCTCCTTCCATTACACGTCGCTTTAGTTTGTGATCGACACGAAATAATCAATTAGAATTGAATGATCGAAAAAATCTGAAACAATCACCGAAAAGCTGAAAAATATTTAATTTTTCTTATTTTTTGAGGAATTTGCAATTTTGAGCGAAACTCCCCCTCCCCTCGCGATCGTGTCTACGCGTTATCCTCTCCATATCAACTTCGGTCCCTTTCCGGACGATTTAAAACGGTACAGCTCGTGTTCACGTGATTTTTCAAGCACGGAAACGGCCGAGGCACTTCGTAGTAGGGATCGCGGTCTATAGCCAATTGAGGCACGACTTGCCGAGTGGGCAACGTGCGGGAGATTACCGCATGGCTGAATCTCCATCTTATTCCCACGAGCGACTACAAATTCCCATTTATTCGCATTGCGCGAAGACTCGATGGTACAATTTTTGTTTTTCTTCAATAGTTCAATTTTCTTCCCTTCGTGTAATCAATGACCTAAATTTCTGATTTCTCGCTCGATTTAAAAAAATCCTGGAACTACGATTTTTTTCTACCGTTCGCTCCGAACCTCCTCGATTTTTCAAAAAATAACTATTTCAATACCAAATGAACGGTGCGGACGAATTCGGGTCTTAAAATTTCGACCTAGAGTCGAAAAGCACTTTTTCAAAAATCGATAAAATCTTTATTTTTGCAACCGTCAAAAATTTGTATGAATTTTTTAACAAAATTGCATAGGAAAATCAAAATTCCCGTCACGGATTTTCGGATTATCCCTATTTCTATTCGATTTCCCGGTTTCTACGATTTCATTCATTTTCGACATGCAATTTCCCATGAAAATATTCGTCAGCATGTTGAGACGTACAAATTTGATCAAAATGATATTTTTGTACGATAAAAACATAAAAAAAACATGCAAAAGTAAAATTTCAAGGACTCTGAACCATTGGGCGGTTGTATTCCATGAGCCGAACTTTCTGATATGTGTCCTACACCCGAAAAAAAACTTTCAAAAAAATCCGAAGTGATCCAAATTTGTGTCTAATTTAATTTTTTTTTTCGTGTAAATTTTCCAGCCGCGAATAGATCCGTTTCAATTGCTTAAGTGTCTGAGCGTTTTGCTGGGACCCACGGGCGGCATCAAGAGCAAAGAAGAGGTCCATCGCTTGGCGAATCTGATGACGAAATTCTCAAAGAAGCTCGTCTCAAAATGCATCTACATACAAATCCTTAAAACGACGAATACCGAACTTCTGAGCCAGTGAGTATAATTTCAAAATTCACATTTTTAAAAATTTAATTTTAGTATTTCCAAAAACTGCCAAAAATTGAAAAATCTACGAATTTTCCTACAGCTTTTGAGGAATTGAGAAAGAAAATTAACAAAATGTTCTGCAGCATGTGAGACACGCGTGTATTTCTTGGTGAAATATTGGCGTGAACAAAAAACGTTTAACATGCAAAATTAATGAATATTTGGACTCTGAACCATTGGGCGGTTGTTTTCCATGTGCCGTACTTACTGATATGTGTCCAACAAAGCCAGAAAGAAATATCCCGTTCGTTAAGTTTGAATTTTTCATGAAATTGTCGAGAATTTTGTTTTTTTCGGCCCGAAGGATTTTTTTATTGTTGACTGCGAGAATTAACGGTAGAAATTAGAGAAAAAGGGTGTGCGAGGGAGGAAATTAGACGCTGGTGTTGGCTTGACTTTTAGATTCATGGACGCAGGAGGTTGGAGTCTGGTGCACATGTGGCTAACGGACGGAATAGTAGCGAAGAATTGGGCGCTGATCCAAGAGTTGCTGGAGCTTTTGCATCTGTGTCCAGTGAAGATCGAGCGATTGAAAAGCAACAATTGTCCAAAGTTGATAAAAGGTTTATCGAAAGAAGTATCCCATCAGGGTGTTAGATTGTTAGCGAGTCGTTTGGTAGAGCAATGGTTGAAGATCGTGAAGGGAGAGGCAGCGCCAAATTCGGTGCCGGCCCAAATAATTGGCGGGGCGAATTCGCACCGTGGAAATTCGGGGTTGCATGGGACGGAGCATTACACGATAGTGGATGGATCGAGTGGGATGGGGGAGGAGGCGAGTGAGCCGACGACGGTAAAGGTGCAGGATCTTGAACCGACCACGAGTAATTATACGATCGAGACGAATTCACCGCCTTCGCAGCCGATGCAGCTGCACATTTTGAATCCCTCGGCGGTCCCGACGACACAGGCTCAGCAGCAACAGCAGCAGCAGCAAGTGCAGCACATAACGAAGCAATCGTACGTCGTGGTAGGAAACGGAACGTCGGTAATGCCGTCGGGTCCAGTTTGTAAAATAACGATACGCGATGGGAATCACGTGCTCGTGAAGGTTGAGACTGACGCGGCAAATATAAACAACGCGATGAATTCCTGTCGGGAAATGAACGGAGAGGCGGAAAGCGAAACTGCCATGGAACAGCAAAATGATGGCGACGATGAGGAAATGGCAGTGGAGAGACTAGACGAGGAGAATTTCGAACCAATGCCCGAAGAAACGGGCCACGATACGAAAACTTCGAAAAACAGCGAATCCTCTAGCTCGAGAAATAAAGAAAGTAAAGAAAACGCCAGCACTGATTCTAACAAATCAAGCGATAAAGAAAATCGGGATTCGCACAAGACTGACGATAAAAAATCTAGCATTAGCAGTAGCTCGGACAAAAAGAGTAGCAGCTCAAGCTCGAAAAGCAGCTCCTCGAAACACAGCTCGAGCTCTCATCGCACAAGCTCCTCCAGCTCGCATCATCGATCCTCCCATCGATCGAGCTCAAGCAGCAGCAGCGCACGTGGCTCAAGTTCAAAGTCTTCCAAGGACAAAGACCGACATCATCATTCCTCGTCGTCGAGCAGACACAGTTCTTCCTCCTCGAGTAAAAACAAAACCGACCGCGATAAGGAGCGCGAAAAAGAGAAATTGAAGAAGGATCAAGCGGACAAGGACAAAGCGACGCTGGAAAAAGTTCAGGCCCAAGCCTTGAGCTCGAAAGTCGGGAAAATCCCGAAGAAAAAGGCCGACGAGGAAAAATCGAGCTCGACCGGAGACTCCGGGGTGAGAAAATCCTCCACGGACTCCAAGGACAGCTCCAAAGAAAACAAAGACAAAGAGGCAAAGAAAAATGTCGCCAGCGCCAATTCCACGATTTTGGAAAAGAAAAACATTTCCATCTCGATCGAAAACCGAAAAAATTCACTCGACTCCGCGCGACCTAAAACCGTCAAAACTTTCAACTCCAAGTTTAGATCCACAGGCCTCGAGGAAGAAGTTAAACCTCCACCCCCTCGATCAGCCGCCAAAAAACCACCCGGAAACATCGTCGACAAGAAAATCGTTCCCCCCAAACCGTTGACCTCGCTCAAACGATCCTCACCGCTTCGCGAAACCTCGACTCCCGCTGACAAACGAGCTAAACTCTCGCTCGATCCACCCAGCGAACCCGTCGAAGAGAAAAAAGGCGCTATCAAGCTCATATCACCAAAACCTAAACGTAAGTATGCGTTATCAATCGTTACAACCTTCCATAAAGTTACAAACTTTCTTTCCCACTTTTCGAAACTTTGAACTCGATTTTTTCACCAAACTTTACGATTTTCTATTTATTCACGTTTTTTCCGTGTCACCGCCTTTTATTTTTCCACGAGGCGATCACTTTTCGAGAAAAACTCGAAGGCACGGATTTTTACGGTCATTTCTCTATTTTTTTTTCCACTTTTCTAAATTTTTGCTGGAGCACTCACCAATTTATCGGAATTTGTTGCTCAATTTTTCCGAAACATTGAACTCCCAGAATTGATTTTATTTTTTATAAGAAAATTTTGGTCGAGGTTGGAAGAAATAGGTCGAGTTCGAGGATGAAAAATAAATTCACAGGTTTACATCGTGGAACAAAGTCAAAGGTCAGGTTTAAGAATTCTCTCAATTAATCGAGCAACCTGCCATGCTGAAATTTCAGGTTGATCGGCTTAGAGTCGAGCCAAGCGTGGAAATCTTGGGGGCAACTGATTGTTTGAATTTCTCACGAGATTCCGATCGCCTCGAAGTGTTGAGCTCGTTGTTCAGCAACGAATGAGAAAACTAATGCCTAAGTATTGAGTTCGCAGGTGGAAGGAGGCGGAAAGCGATGCTGTTTTCAATTCTCATACCGCGAAAGAGAACAAAACGAAGTGAAACTCGAAGCGTTTTCCACGAGTTCGGCCTCGATCTTCAGAATTTAAAAAATAATGTTGACAAAAAATGGTGCATTAATGGCGTGAATTCTTTCAGGAAATTCATAGCGTCGCTGTAACTTGAAATATTTCCAATTTCACATGTTGAAACAGTCCCAGACCCACCGTTAAATTATAATTATTAGAGATGTTTATCAAGACTTAGGCAAGAGACGAAGAGACGAAGAAGACAAACATGTCGATCGACCATGTTTCGCGTCCTTCGTCCTCCAGGATCGCAGGCAAACTTGCTCGCTCGACGTGTGTGCGTGTGTGTTACTTCTCCTGCCCCTGAAGGTCTCTTCGTTGGGAGGAAGAAAACGGAGTAGAAAAGGAGGAAAAGAAGAGAGAAGAGCACGATTTACGATATTCCTAAATTAAGAAGATCCACAGGTAAAAAAACTCCGAACAAAAATGTTTATTCTTCGAAAAATACCCCGTACGAGCTCAATCAGCATTGACACGACGAGACATATCGAAAAAAAGGTTGCTGTGTGTCGCGCGAAGGAAAAAACAAACAAAACGATCGAGAAAATGAGAAAAAAATATCGAGACGAACACAAACTTTGAGCCACGTGCTCTTTTTAACGTTTTCATTTATTCTTCATCGCGAAATAACGCGGTTTCGCGTTTGTGAAACGAAGCAGCAACACGTTCGACGACCAGAAAGCAAAAAAAAAAACAGTGAATTTACGTCCAAATATGCGAGTCTTCACACGGAGAGATTGTGTACCTATTGCTACTTAGGTAAGGCAACAAAATTTTGTCTGTCCACATTTCTTTCATTGTACATGTAAATCCAATATCTATATATACATTTACATGTGTATATATATTTACTATTATTTTTATAAATGAAAAAATACGAAAAAAGTGAAGAGTTTTCAAATAAATTGATCCGAACTATGCAAATATTCAGCTCTTGGCTTTTCTGCTCTTGCTCTTTCGAACAAATTAGACTTACGACTTTAGATCAATCAGCCGAAACCTATAGAGGGCCTTGTTTTAACCCCGCGGTCTGTTTAATCCACGCGGTCAATCCAAACGTATTTTAGAATAGCTGAACGATCGAGAGATCAGAGTTCATGAAATTCAATGAGTGGCAGGTTGTTCTTTCATGTCATGAAAATTGATTCTCGCGTTTAATAGCTTTTCTGTCTGTCCGAGAATTCATTGTTTTTTTTTTATTTGGAGTATCCAAAGAAAACGGTAGAAACCATGGCGAATATTTTGTTCAACTATTTTTTAACAAAAAGAGTAAAAACTCTCTGTTCCGTGAATTAGATCGTCGCTGGGCCATGAAAATTGAATTAATTTTGATTCGATGAGTTTGATTTTCTAATCTGGATCCGCGAACCATGGGGAAGATTCGATTTCGCGGTTCGCACACACGACGAGCACGAGAATCGGGAGGGAAGGGGCGAGAGAGAGAAAAAAATGCGACATTTTTCACACAATTCTGTTTAATTCTTCAGATAACAATCTTCTCTGCGTAGTTAGCAGAAGCGATCGAGTATACACGGCAGGACGAAGTAGGATTTTATCGGCGAGAATCGAGCGACAGGTTCTTGATTATTTTCTCGGAGAATTGGGTCGAGAATGGATAATTAAGGGGTGTTTTTGGAGAATCTTGAAAGAAAAAGCTCCGTCTCTTTCTCTCGTTTATTTGTCTGCAGTTTTTGATCGAGAAAAGCTGCAGCGACGAGTGATGCGACGAAAATCAGAGAGCAAATGGGAGAGGGAGAGAGAGAGACTTTAAACAATGAGTTGGATAATGCGAATGAGGGCATTTCGCAAGAGCGGTGGCGCCGTTTTCGGATCAGCGGAGAAATTGACATTGGATGGAGATGGTCGATTATTCGATAGCGACCTCGTCGAGACCACAGCTAAAATCCGTGCCACGATCCTCGCCCTCAAACTGGAGAGACTTGAAATCATAAACAAATTTCTATGCCTACTAAAAACGCGTACGATCCTGCGATCGCCGGCCAACTTGACCGGATTTTTCCTCCGCAAAACAATCATCCAAGTCTCTAAGATATCTCCATTAAGGAAGAAGTCTTAAAAGCCAGAACAAAAAATCCTCTAAGAGTTCGGATCTCTTTTTTTTCGTACCAAAATATTTCCAACTAAACAAAACCCAATTTCCATTCTTTTAGTAAACAAATGCGTTTTCGAGCATGAGTGCAAATTGTAGTCACAGGATTCCACTTTTTCATGAATTCTTGATCGAAAAAACTTGACAAAGTTGTGGCAAATCTCGAGAAATATCGATTTTTCTGCTTCTCGTTCACTTTTATTTGGATGAAATACCTTTTTCTACACACAATTTGCACTAAGATGCTCAAGTGCATCTTGGCTCTATTTTAATACGGAATATGTAAAGAGGAAAAGAGAGAGACCGATGTTTTTGCGACGATGATAACGAGGAATCTTCGACTATCTTGGGTGCGAGTTTGCCATTCGTATACTAACCATTTGTGTGATATCGACCCATTCTAGCGATGGGTATACAGGAACGAAGCACACACACCTGCTGCCTGTAATTCTCGTACTCCGGTTGACGCTGGATCGAACTTTATTCTACTCGCGACTTTGCTATATCGCTACGAAACGCCTTAAATATTGTTTATCACATGTTTTTTCTTCCAATTAATCTCTCGATCGATACTGATGCCCGATTGATGAGAAATACAATAGCGTTTTATTCCCTCTCGATCATTCTCTCATTTATACATAAATATAAAGATGAATAATCATTTGTAGAGATTTTTTATTACCCTGTATTAAGGGAAATGGAGATGGGCTCGATTTCATTGATTCTCCATGACGATAAGACGTGCAGCTTTTTTTTACCGAACGTCAAATCCATTCAAGATAATTTATTCGCACGATTCCATTGATTTCTAACGATTGGAGCAATTGCGAGCAAGCTTTTCGAGGCGTTAGAATTTTTTCACGTAATTTTGGGACGATTTGAAATTGAACAAATTATCTTACGCCTTTGTATGGATCTTGAGGCACTTAAGGACTTTTCATTGACCAATTGAATGCGAATATTATCGTTGAATTTATCAATTAACGAATATGGAATAAATGAGAATCTAAAAACGTGGTAAAACGTCCATTTTTTGTGGAAACCTGTTGCTCGTAGCGCCAGGGATTGATATTTGTTCGTTGAATTTAAAAAATTGGATTGATGCAATTGTTTAAATATTGGCTGGAGCATTTGACACGATTACTTGACAGATTTTTACGAATTATTGAGAAGGGTTTAAAAAGCTTATTGTAATTGGAAAAAAAAAAATTGCTTTTTTTATTTATTTAATTTATGAGCTAATTTCTAATGTTTATTAAGTTATTTGTTATTGAATTTCAGGAAAATTTTATGTGGATGAATAAATAACACGCTACACGTTGATTCCATTGTCGAAAAATTTTAATCGAATCTTTTCGTACGCCTCCGTAGAAAAATTAATGCCTCGGATTATGCGACGAGGATTCTCTGACTTATTGTTCCAAATTCTGAACTTAGCACCCCTTCGGATTAATTCTAATAAGAAAATCTTTTTTTTTTCCATTCGTTCTCGTCACGACATTTACCTCTCCTGTTCCTTTCGCATTTCACCTGATGCTTCATCAAACTTTTCTTTATTTAAGAAACTTACAAATAAATCAATGAAAAAAATACTGAAAATGAAATTGCCATTTTTCAATTGGCTACGTCGAAACTTTTGAAACTTACGTAATGTTTATAAACTATTATGAGATATTGAGTATTTCTGGGTTCTCTGAACTCTAATGGTGCACTTCTATTTCCTCGAGCTCGTCGCATCGCTCAATCGTTCAGGAGGTTTAAAAAAACTCAATCTTAGCTCGTAGGATTCGAAGTTACAATTGGAAAAATCGAATAATTATTATTTAATAATCAAACGAACCCTGCATGTTGTTTTTTATTTACAGATTGATCCTCCAGCCAAGGTTTTAGTCCAGAAAAGCAACGAACGACGTGATCATCTGTTGATTGGATAATTATTTGAGAATGCCTTGAATTTTGCACCGAATTTCTTAGTTTTTCGTAATTGTTGCTCGATCAATTGAGAGACTGTGTTCCACGAATCTTTACGTTACAATTCGAAAATCTTCCAGAGTCTCATTATCGTGGATTTACTCATGATTGTCCGATTTTTTTTACAGCGATGGTTTTGCAAGAGAGTGACATGTTCATGGACGCGTTGATGACGGCGTCGACGAAGAGCAAGGAACCGAGGAAGCGGAACAAGCGAAGAGCATCGCTGTCGAAAGACAGCGGGATTGACTCAAAGAAATCGGATCTTGCGAGCTCTGACGGCCACGAGTCTCCGAGCCAGAATCCCTCATCGCCACAGGCTGCTGAAGACAGATCGCCGATCGCCGTGAAGCCTAATTTCAAAGTAAGTCGCAATTTGTTTCATTTTTTCGTCGAAAATAATTTGGGAAAAATCGTTGGAAAGGATTTTAACTGATTTTTGCTTTTGTGCAGTTTTACCAAGATACTCTTGAGACTGACGAGGACAAAGAGGACAAGGATGACCTCGCGAGGAAGATAAAGGAGGAGGACGCAGCGGAGGAATTGAAATTGGACGCTGACGGGAACGAGGACTACGAGACGAGTGTCTCGAACCTCGTGAAAACGGAAATGGCAGCGTTGGCTGTCAAAGCGGAATCGAGGGAGCTCGAGGAAGATTCGGAAGAGTCAAAAACGTTGGCGTCGCCGGAGCGAGAAGAGGCGACTACGGAAGGAACAAATGTCCCCAAAAAGGACAGAAGCCTCAGTCCTCAACCGGAAATTCGTTACGTCGACGGTTTGCGAAGCGTTTTGTTGTTGCAAAAACGCAAAGGGCCCAAAAAGAATCTCAAGTGGAAAACGGATTTAGAATCCGTTCGCTACTTCGAGCTCGACGAAACCGAACGAGTGAATGTGACCAAAACTTTCACTGACATGAAACAAATGGAAAAACAAAACGAACGTGAAGCTTTCCAAATGGCCAGGAAGTTGAGCTCCGAAGACGTCATGGAGGAACGAACCACGTGGAAAGCTTTAATTCCCATCGATCTACAAGCCCCTCTCGTCGAGCCTGGAAAGGACAGCAGGGAAAAGGAAATTCAGTATGCTCGAGAAAAAGGAATTCTCCAGGCTCTCTACTTCAATCGTAGCATGTAAGTGAAAAAGTCTTTCCCATTATTCCAACCAAAAATTGAATTCCGAACATATTTTTATCGTCAATTTCCCAAAAAAAAATTCGTTTTCCTGAAAATTTAGCAATTTTTCTAATTTTTCTCATGTTTGGTTTTTCTTTGAATTGAAGGATTCCGGATTCGGCTGCTGAGCCCGACGAAGAGCGACACCACATCATGACAGACCCGAAGATAATTCCGCTAGAAGATTTGACAGGGAACAAGGACAGTGAAAAAGATTTCACGGGGGTGCCGTGGCCGGAGCCAAAACCATCGTTGCCGCCACCAGGGCCAGTGATGCAGAACCCGGGATATCATTTCCCACCGGGTTATCCGCACAGCCAACCACCGATGATGCCACCGATGGGAGGAGGGCCGCCAGGACCAATGGGACCAATGGCATCCATGCCACCAGGGCCGATGATGGGGCCCATGAATCACATGGGACCGCCGGACATGGGCGGTGGACCGATGGGCGGTGGTGGAGGCGGAGGCGGCGGCGGAGGTGGGGGAGGCTGGAGAACGGGCGACGGAAAAGTGGTCGTTCCCGATGTCGGGATGAATCCGATGCAGCAGCCGATGCCAAACATGCCCGGAGGTTTCCCTCCAGGAATGGACGGCCCAATGGGCCCCCCAGGGATGATGGGGCCTCCGATGTTCAACCAACAAGAAGGCTACGGCATGATGGGCCCGGACGACATGGGTTATGGCAATTTCCAAGGCCCACCTGGACCTCCCGGAATGTTCGGTCCTCCCGGACCAAATTTCCCTGGTGGCCCTCCCCGAGGCGGAGGACCGATGCACGGAAACCGAGGCCGCGGCTCAGGCCCCGGCTGGTTCCGAGGCGGCGCTGCCGGCGGACCCATGGGACCGAGAATGGGCGGCGGCTGGCGAGGCGGATGGCGAGGAAACGGAAAACAACCTCCGATTTGTCGACAATTCACAAAAAATGGTTTTTGCCGTGTCGGCGATAAATGCCAATACCTTCATCCCGGAGTCAATTGCCCACCGTTTTGAAACCCCCACATCGCACCATCGCAGTTTGGAAATTTCTTCTGCTCAGGATGACTGTTATGATTACGCGAAGAAAGGTGCTCCGCAAATCACGAAGACTCTATGTAGAATATACTTTTTTGTCCTGGTTTGGAGATTCAACTCCTGCACGAAGCGAGTCTCTGCCTCTCCTTCTTTTCACCAAGACTTTACTTCCCGAATGAACTCCCAATGGCCAGGAGATCGAGTTTTTGACTTTCCGTGGCATGAAGCCATTAGAATTCACGTCGGTCACCAGACCCCGAGACACCGTTCCGCCGACTTGATCCTCGAGAGGGAGAAACAAAGAAACAGAGGGAGGTCGAGAAAGAGAGAGAGAGAGAGAGAGAGAGAGAGAGAGAGAGAGAGAGAGAGAGAGAGAGAGCAAAGGTGTCTTCCTCATGAAGAATTATTGGGATAGGGAACGTAATCGCGCCTCAGTCTCCAAAGAAAGTCTTCGAAAGTCATGATTTTCCTGAAACTTGTCAAACAAACAAAAAAAATACAGAAAAAACCGATAAGAAAGCTGTGATAGGGCTAACGAAAGACAAAACGCTATCGGGGCCAGGTCAGGACTCTCCAAAATATCGATAAATCCTCGGGTATTCTCGACGTTTTTTGGCTGCAACAAAAATGATTTCCAAGAAATCTCAAAAGCCTCATTCTGCCATTAAAGCGTCGAATCGCGACGAGAAAAATAAAAACTCAATAAATACGAGAGCATTTATCGATCGTTCTGTATTTACTATGAAAAATGCACCGGAACACCAAAAGTTCAAACGGCGAAAACTACCAATTGTCACCTCAGGTGACCCTTATTTTTAATTGACTTTGTACATTCTTGTAAATATCAGTTTTTATCATTAATTCCTTAAACTATTACGCCTTTTCTTTTTTTTTCATCAACAAATTATTCTAGTTATAATACGTCGAGACTGTTCTAGATTTAAAGAGAGTGCGAGTTACGAAAGCGCCCAAACGAGTGTGTGCTAGTTGATAAACAACAACAAAACAGCAATATTGTCCACGTGTATATATGCAAATATGCAAAGAAAAAAATTTATATTAAATAGATTATCCACCCAGAGAGCGCAGGCAATAAGATACGTTGCGAAACGAACTAAACAAAAGTTACTCAATTATTCGTCAGCGACGTATGCGATTCGTATTGAAAAAGAAAAAAACAAAAATAAACACAAGCGACTAAATATATTTCGCTTATCGATTGTAGAATTGTACGGGATGGAAGAAGACAAAAAAACACCATTTTTTACGGTTTTGCGTTAAAAGTATTTAGTTATTTTTCTTTTTGTACTATTACATGGTCGATCGTTAAGTTTGTAAATAATATCGATTGTTGTAAAAGATGCTGCTTGATAAGGAAAAATGAAACGAAATACACGAGTTATAATTATTTTCAAAATTCGCAGTCAAATCACTTCTCCTTTTTTTATGTTGTCGATTAACTACATGATCATTTCTTCTTTACGGGACGGGGGCAGAAGAAATTTCGAAATTATTTAACGCCAGCAACTTTGAAAAATATTATTTCTTTTTTTTTCGTCTCCATCTTCGCAGGAAGATTTCCCTCAATATGGCCTCGAATTGTGCTGGTACAGATGATGCTTTCCAGCATGACGATCGTATCGATCGTTCCTGTCGTTGTTCCGACGGTCCGAGTGATGGTTTCGACGGTCCCCTCGACCGTGCTCACGATTTTGTCTCGTCCAATCGTAATGAGGACGGCGAGGCTTGTTGTACCACGGATCTACGATCGGCGGGCTTCTCGGTGGTCGATTCTGCAGCTTCATGAATTCTTTGTCACTCTCCGTATAACGCTCCACAAACTCTTCCTCGCACTCTGCTAAAAACTCTTTCTGCTCGTCGCTCAATCCTGACTCTCCCATTTTTAATGCGTCGCTAGCTCTTGTACGACTTTGGAATTACTATCAGAGAATTTGCAACTGTAAATTAAAACCAGTTATCAGTCTTCGAGGCTTACAACTTGTTTGTTGAAAATTCTCGTTCCTTTCGGTTTTCTCCATTTTTTTCCATTTTTCAATCAGAACAGTTGCTACTTTTTCACAAATTTCTTCAAACTTCTACGTACATTCATCGCGTTTATTAATTAACGTTTCTTGTTTGTTTTTGTCGTCTGATGGCAACAGTTCCGCTTTTTTGTCACGGTTAATGAAAATTTTTACGTACATTTTTCGCTGAGCAGACTATCCAGAATCAACAAGTGAAAACCATTCTCCGAGGGCACGAGCCTGGAGGAAGCTGCAGTCTCTATTGGCTCAAACATCCTGAAAATCACGTTTACGTCAACAAATTGGCATTGATACCCAGGAAAAAAAGTATAGACTGGTTCACGAAATCATAACATCCCTGTATGGAATCACGGAAAAAAAAGCCTACAGGAAATTTGTGATGAAGAGAAAATTATAAATATTACCGAAGGAGTGCCGTGAATTTTGGGAGTAAATGGGATAATTTCGTTATTCAGTTGCTAGAGAATTTAGAAGAACTTCGAAATCTAATGGAAGGTTCTAAATTTTGACCAAAACAAATTTGACCTTAGTTACCATCCAAGTTGTTGACCGCAATGACGGCAGAGACACGGTTTCCAAGCAAAGCCGAGATACCACGAATAGAGTAAGCTCCACTGGAATGTCAGAGACGCTCGAATAAAGGAAACTGTTGTTAAACGCTTTTTATTGCCAAACGTACGTGCTCAGTCCCTCCAAAACAACTCGCCCTTGAAACTGTGATTGTTTTGAACTTAATGCCCAGCGGATTGGCCAGATGTTGGACTCCGACTGCCGGATTGTCGAAAAGCGTCTGATTCCCAGTTATAACCGCCTTGGTACTGAATTTGTTGATAATGTAACCAGAATCGACAACGTCAGCGCCACATCTTCGGCACAGTATAAAATCTTTGACAGGACTCGTGTCTGACAAAAGAAAAAACTGGCTGAAACTCTTTCCTGACTTTGGGTTTGGGAAGAAGAATCCAGCAGCGATTGTAAAAATTTGTATGAAAAATTCATCGAAAGTTCGAGAGGAAAGAATTTGGAATTTCCAGGGTTAGGATGTTCGAAAGATTGAGTGAAAATTCAATTCGAAAACAGAGGATTTGGTTTCGGAATATAGAAAATGCAAGAAGGTTGGAGTTGCGGGAATTGGGAGAGGTGAAAAATTTACCTTTTTCCTGATCTGATCGAGCGATATCGTCCTGGATGTGAGCACAACATTTGTTTACAAATGCAAGAATGGAAAACAGCACGAAGCAACGGGCCGGCGAAGTATCATGTAAAAGGGAAAGTGCCATTAGAAGTTTTTCCGCGGGTTGGAAACTTGCTTAAGATTTTTAGTTTTTATTCGCTGCCGAAAATAGTCTGTATTCACTAAAATTGCGAACGATATTCCCGAAGTTTCTTGAATGTGCGACGTGTGCGTAATACGCTGACGCGTCAAAGATTATCACTTATCAAACACGACCGGCATTGTAATAACAGACGCTGAGAAAATAAGAAAGATCAACAAGGCGCTTTGTCCCCGCCGAAAGGTCGAAAACTGTCACGTTCTTGTCAACAGCTATGTTTAGATCGATTTCAATTTGGAAAAGAAAAAAAACTCAGTTTCTCACATAATTTCATTAGAATGAAGCTTCCCTAGTAAAAGTTTAATTGAATAATGCTTGTTCCTCACAAAACTACCTATGCAGATGTGCATACATGGAGAAAAAAAAACTGTGCAAATTTCAAGATATTTTTTTGCTATTGAAAAACGCCTGCTTGTTGAGCGAGTCTCAAGATTCCACGTCGACCTCATATCGGTTGTATAGTAAATAATATCAAGGTTTTCAACTTTTTCGCTTTATTTTATTTTTTTTTTACACTAAATTCGACATACAAATAAAAGATTGATCCGTACGAATGGAATTTGTACAATGTTTGCTTCGGTGACAGAGATCTGTGTTTGTTGGTGGAGAACACGTGAATTGATGATCGAAAATGAAAAAAAAAATTAGTACCCGGAAATAACGAGAAATGGCGCTAACGGCCAATTCGAGACTTCGCGCCATTATGTCTAGTGATTTCAATGGAAGCTTTGCCAGTTCGCCGCTAGATGCTTTCGGTTTTGGGGAATTTAACGATTGAGCAGTTCATGACAAAGTTGCATGTGACTTCCGCTCCTGGCGTATTCGTACAATCATCAAAATTGGTTCGAGATTTCATAGTTTTTAAAAGAAACTCGAGAATTTCCTGAACCCCCAACTTGTCACTGCCTGGCTCCGCAGCTCGCTCTTTCCCTCTCTCTTACTCTCTGTCAATCTTTCTCATTCCGTTGGTGTCTGTGTGTTGAGTATTTTTTTGCTTCACCTCATACGTATGTATTGTAACGTACAGTTACCATTATAGAATAACAAGCATCCACGGTCTTTTCGAAACGTTCGTGTGCGCCGCCGTGCTACGATCCTACGTATTATCTTCGTCGCTCTCCCCCAAGTGCTCCGTTAAAGCAACGTTATTATTTTATTTTTTAATTAAGTGTTAAGTGCAATATTACGTACGTGCTTCATTCGAAAATGTTGAAAATCGTTGCTCTATTTTGCTGTTTGGCCATCTTTCTAGTCTCAGGTAAGTCCATCGGATTGAAAAATAAAAATTGCAAAAAATCTTTTGTGCAGTTTTGATCTGGCATCCCGAGCTGTTCGTTAAAATCACACCTACTGATGACTTTCGTGATTCACACTCTCAGTACAATGACAAATTAACCATTTTTATGCATGACGCTGCAGGATCGAGCAAATTTTGCTCCAATTTTTTCATGAACGATTGATTCGATTGTTAATTTCAAAAATCATCTAAAATGCGACAGCAACGGAGAGAATGAAAGGAGGTTGACCGACCAGAGACGTCACTGAATTTCTTAACCACATCGACGAAGTCAAAAAAATCACCGTTGTCGTTCCTAGAACCTCTTCTTTCGCGATCTTTCCATCTCCCTCATTCTCGTTGGCTCCGACCGTTTTTGTAAATCTTGAGATAAAAATCGCGACTCCAAGATTTTGTTAGAAATCCTAATAAAGACGTAAAATAATCATCGAACAATGATTCACGGATAGAAATTCGACATAACGTATTAGTTGAACATGTGTTTTCAAATGAGACGTAAAAAAATTTTATTTGCAAGGAGGAGGGAGGGAGATCGTTGGAAAGCAAATGGATGAAAGGTGTTTGCGGTTTGACGTCGAACAATCGAAATGCCATTGGAACAGACGTCATTTAACGTCTGGATAAACAGCGAACATAATCTTTTTTTTCCCATGGCGAATGGTGGATAAAAAGTTATGGTTATGCGCACCTTTATTGGTTTGCTCGCGGAGTTTTCTCTTTCGAATATGTCAAACTCTTCGTTTGATAACGGATGAATAATGAATTAGTTCCTTTGTGCTGAACATCGGTTTATTAACCTGCAGTTCACAATGTATATGTATATATATAATTATATACACGGAAATATAATAATTCATTTTTTCGTATTTATCGTGATTATTATTATGATAAGACACTCGATCCGCACGGATGGCTGAGCGATTTCGTAACGACAAAAAATTCGGGATTTATTATTTTGCGTCTAAAATCATTTCAGTCAATTTTTCATCGTCACTTTCTGCGTAAAGCTTATGAGGGTCGATCAACAGCCAAATATTCTGAACACAAAGAATCTCGTTGATTTTACATCACTGTAATTTGATGTAGCTGTTAAATTGATCTCTTGTGAGATGATTTTTCCTTTTTCTACACTAACGATTCTGTTTTGGAATATTTGTATAAAATCACGTTCACTGAAACCTCCGGTTATCTTATCAACCAATGGGCAATGAATACAATCAGTCTACACTCTGCTTTTTCCTGGAAAACTGCCTCCCAGCACTGCCACGATACGACAAAGTTAATTTGCCACTTATTCCGGACAAATGAAATCCACACAGTACGATGCATTAAAAAAGAAACAAATTGGCGAAAATTAGTCAAATCGTCGTCGAAAATCTTAACCTCAATTTTCGTTTATTTCCGAGAATAGAGCTATTCCCACGATTCCATAGTCTAATGACAATAGAAATCGTTTCATTGTCCACACTGTCTGCAATGGCGAAAGCACGAGGCCTGTTATTAGTGCGTTATTTGAGCTGTGATTTGTGTGTAGGCTTATCAACGAAATTGGACTCGGCTGAGTAAGCTCGTCGTGTGGTCTGGCAAATATTTTTTTTTGGTTTTCGTCGTTATAAGCAAAATTTACACTGTTGCAATTGCCGTCTCTTTTAGAACGTCTGGGAGCTTTTTGAACAATTCCAGATTCGATAAAAAATCGACGCCAAAAAATCGAAAATATCAAAGCAGCGGTAATCGAAATCTGAAGCTGTCCAATTCTTTTGTTCATATCGTTCAGAGCTCTGGAACTTTGAACAAATTGTTGACATTCTGTTTCAATGACCCCTGCCTTTGATAAACGTAGAAATGCTTGAACTTGTTTGGTCGATCATGGCCGTTGAATGATGTAATAACAGTGTAAATTAACCACCGATGGAAATTCACGAATACATAAAGGGTTTCATTGCCGTTATTTTCGTTTTGTTCAGAAACTGCGATAAATCTTTCAGAATTTTCACAATACATTGTCTCTGAGTCAAAAAAACGTTGATGCGGTCGCATCAACGACGTCCCTGAGCTCGCATTCTGATTGAGAGATTCACCGGACTCTAAAGATCAACTTTTATCTCCATTGATAAAAATCCATTGCGATTACTCAACCAGTGCATCGGCGCGTCATTGCCATTTGACTAATTGCTCGACCCGTCACAAACGTCCATGTTCCCAAACGAATGAGTTTTGTGAAAACCTCACAAACATTTCCCCGTTTTTTTTTTTTCAAAACGAGCAATTTTGACAGGTTAACGATTCAGGGATTCAAAAAAACGTATCGAGTCATTGACAAATATTTTTTTCACCCGCAACTACTTGAAGCCTCAAAAGCTATCGTCAAAATTTTGATTAAAAATGCTGCTCATTTTTTCCAGGTGATGGCAATAGCACGACTCAAATTGTGTCAACGACAGTTGCACCCAAACAAGATGAGCCGGTCATTGCAAAGGCTGGTCAGCCAATGGTTCCTATAGAGCCTGTTAAACCTTCGCAACCGACCATTCCTCCTACTACCTCTACTACAGCTATTCCCACTAACACCACGACAACCTCAACAACAATAGCCCCGAACACAACAACCCCAGCACCAAACCCGACCCCACCTCCGGCTCCGGCAAACACAACTACACAAGCTCCACCAACAACCCCGAGTCCTCCGACTCCGGCACCAGCCCCACAAGTTGGCAAATGGTTTGTCAATGGCACGAACGAGACTTGTATCATCGTCAAGATGGCAGTGCAATTTAACATCAGCTACAAGTCCGTGGACAACAAGGTTTGCAATATTTTGGTTGATATTGTTGCAGGTGAAAGAAAAGAAGATTCTCCTTTGAGTTTTTAACCTTGGAATTACAAACCGGGAGAGATTCCTAACCCAGGCGAACTTTGAACTTTCCTAAGATAGTTTTTCAGCACTTTTTGGTATTTGAACGATTTTTCACCAACTAAAACTTGATGAAAATGAATTTGCCCTTCGCCGTTATCATTGGCATGAAAAAACAAAAATATTCATGTATTTTTAAGTCACATCACTGCTTCTGGATGATTTTAAGAACAAGAAACCTGTGGGGTGGATATTTACCTTGCTTTGTAGTTTCGAAAAAAAAACATGGGTTTGTACTTATAAGGTCAGAGGTCTGTGGGATTTCGTCGGGAATTTTTGATTTCTAAAATTCCCGGGAAGATTTTTTCTGCGCTATAGATTGTTAGGGTTGATAAATATAATAATGAACGAAATAACTCGTTCATTATATTTTCTCCATAGTCCGATCGTTCTCCACAGTGTTTCAAACGGTGAAACACAGACTTGCTGTTCCAAAGCAGGTTCGAGTCACTCAAGGTCTTTCAGAGACCTTCATGCAACTTTCCATGAGCTCAAGAAGAAAATGTAAATCTTTAAAATGCTCTCGTCAGTTGCGTCAGAGCAAAAGAAAAAAAATGAGAATCAAATACGTGCCGTTCACGGAGTCGCTGGATGTTTTCAAGAAAAAAAAAAAATTTTACGCCTTGTGTTTTTTAACAATAGAAAAGTGATGGGGATTTTTTTATTTTTCTTGAATTATCGAGTATCTCCCGGAAAAATGTGCAGCAGAATTTTTAGCGATTGCGAGACTGTCGGATTTTGTTACATAAAGAAATTGAGATCGGGCACGTTTGTACTATTTTTTCATGCCTCGAAATCGAATATTGCGAACGATCTTTCGAAAATGATTAATTTCTTCATTTCTACGATCTGCTGTCGTCGTTTTTCGATGTGAAATCGTTGAATCAGACGTCAGAGTGAACATTTTGAAATTTCCAGACGCTGTGGCAAGTATTGACTCTGCCGACCGACAAAAATGAAACACAATCTGTCGGAAGCTGCGGTGCATTAGAACAGACCCTGAATCTCACCTGGCACGAAGGACTCGATTTTCTGTCTATCCATTTCATGAAGAACGAAACGACCAAGAAATATGCGATGCACCACATCGAAGTTTCTCTCGGATACCACGAATTCCCGAACATCTCATCCAGTAAGGGAATCGATTCGTAAAACGAATAAGACCGAAGAAAAATTCCGTTTTTATTTCTACATATTGAATTTCTCGTTGCCCAGATTCGAGCGTACAATTGATTCACGAAGCCGACCAGTTCCCAACTTCTCTGAGCAACTCGTACAGATGTATGAGGCTGCAGACCCTGAATTTGGAAGAAAACAACAGCAACAAAACTGTCGGATCCATCCACATGTCCAGCCTGCAGTTCCAAGCCTTCAAATCCGATAAATCAACAACTTTTGGATCGGGTAAATATTGAAAAAAATCAAAACTGCAGTTTGTACAATAAAAACCGCGGCTGAGGGGTCCAAAAAATGCGATACAACGATACCAATCAATACCAAACGATTCCCTACAGAAATAACGATTTACAAATAAATTACAACAATTCAAGTCTCAACATTAATGAAATTCGTTTCTTTGAAAAAATTTCAAAAACAAACAAATTACACTCTTTCTTTGTGACTTGCTCAATCTCGACAATTCCCGTAAATATTTTCATTCCGACAGCAATTTCTGTTTATCGAAAAAAATGTGTTGAATAATCATTCGTCGTTGTTTTCCGCACGTTGCGTGACAAACTTTTGGACCCCGGAACGTGCTTCAATGCGAAAATATCGAGCGCGGATAGAGAATTCGCTATTAAACAATTTCTTTTCCTGCAGCCGAAGATTGCGCCACGGATGTACCGGACGCAGTGCCGATAGCAGTGGGCTGTGCCCTCACAGCTCTCGTAATAATCGTCTTGCTCGCATACCTCATTGGTCGCAGACGCAGTCACGCCGGCGGTTATCTTAGTATGTAATTCGTTTTTTTTTTTTCAACCATTATTGTTTATTGCAGTGATGTGTCCTCATCACAAGCCGAATATGCTCTGGGCAGATTTTTATATATTATTAAAAGTAATAATTTCTCGCGCATAAAGGTCTTCATTATCCCGAGTCTGTTGACGACGATGCGATCGTGATTCCATCGGTAATATTGGAATTTGATACGTGAACAAAAGTCCAATGAAAAGAAAAAAAAAAACAATAATAAAAATTATTCAATTGTTTTGGAATGTAAGAAGATTGGAAATAATTGGAAAAACGTCGTCGTAGGTTAGTTTCTAAATTTTGTATCTTTAACAGACTTTTCTCCGGGATTTCAAAGCTTTTTTGTAAGGCGAATCTGAAAGAATCATTGAATATACAAAAACGCTAAGAAGCCAAACGCCAATTACACACTTCGAAAGTGGCTAGAAATAACAATTGATTTATTCATTCGGCGGATACAGGGAACGGTAAGAGATTGCGATGAGTGCATAGAAAAACGATAAAAAACTTATAAATCGATAATGTGATTGCGGGCTCGGGTTTAAAAAAGAAAAAGGAAAAAGAATGATCAAAAATTGCGAAATTTTTTATTGTATATTGTTTTCCGTGTCCTCGTTGTACGAATCAGTCAATATCCCGCACTTGTGCCTGAAATTATCATTGTTTCCTTTAAGGAGCTATCTTTTTCTTCGTTTCCTCGGAGATTTCCGAAAAAAAACACGTAACATTGGTCCATCGATTTCGCTGATTATCTATTTTTTCTTTCCTCTTACTTTTCTACGAATATTGTTCGACCCCGAATTGGCAAAGTGGCTCGATCAGCGATACGAGCGATGTGGTTTAATGTAACTCACCTTAACATCAAAGAAGAAATAAAATTAAAAGAAAAATGTCGAAATGTGCTGTCGATTTGTATTTTGAATCCACATTCCCTGAGCGAACGTAATTTTTTATAATTTTCATTCGTTACTTCCGTTTTGCACGGTTCCTCGTGCTTGCTCATTTTTTTTCTACGATTTCAAATCTTTACCAATGTTTACATTTCTCACGTATACGCCATTTTGCCATTTGTATTCTTTCGTTATTTCTTATGTTATACGATAGTGTATTTAAAAAAAGTAAGAAATTTCGAGCTTGCTGTACATCCTTTGCCATTTTATCCGACAATTAATTAGTGTAATCAGCTCGGACGCGAAATCGGGACAGAAAAGGGACAAATGCAATGGAAAAATATGAAAATAACAAACATTTGTACAATTGTCGACGATTATCGCGTTCGCGTTGATGTGCGGAGAGGAGGAACGAGCAGTCCTATGTTTTCGTAAATCATAAGCGCTGCTATTGAGAAATTTATTATTATACATACGGAAAGAGATGAAACATGGTGATAGAAATGATCGAGATAACGATTACTCATTTAATTATTCACACGCACTTGAGCAAGCGTTGCCAAAATCTTATTCGATTGGCTGTTGTATTTGTGCGCCGTGTTTGAAAATGTGTTTTCATCATCGGTAATAAAGATATATACATCTGAAATTCCTCGTTTATTTCATTTCCATTCCTCATTTACTCTTTTTCCTCTTGAGAAACGTTGAATTTCAATTTTCTTTCGGTTCTTCGTCACTTTTGCGAGTACTAAAACAATAAGGCCGTAGAGATTCGTGGGAAAGAAGAAAATCTCTCAATTTTCGTTTTTTTTGTTTTTTGCTTGAGCGGCTCATATCGCATTTGGGTTTATCCTTACTTTACCGACGTCTCGCACATGTAACGATCACGAGGCGCGCGCGCGGGATAGAAAGAGACAGCTATACCGAAGATTTTGCACACTTCAGTTAGACACTGACGTGTCGAGGCTGTGTCGTCGAAGAACGTATCGCCTTTGAATATTTCAACATCAAGAAGTATTGTTGATTTATAATCGCTTCTAGGATAATATAAACGTTTTGTCAGTAAGTAAAACCTCGGTTACGAAAACATATTAGAGGTAACGGTCGCGATATCCGACGCTCAGGAAATATCCGTAGAAAATAATCGTGGCAATTAAAAGTTGCGAGTGCGCCTGTCAAAAAACATCTCTAACCTCAGCTAATAATCCGATTAAAACTGACACAGAGGCTTGTATGAACTTTCCATTTTCTAAAAATATCTCACAACACCAACCACTCTTTGATCCTTTTTTCTTATTCTAATACGCGATAGTTTTATGTCACGAAATATTGTTTTAAAATTCGTGATATTTTCAACAAAACACATCGATTCGTTGCGATTTTCTCTTGTTTTACCAACATATTATTAATCAATCAATTAGTCCTGCAAACTTCCTAAAACTATATGCACTGCGTAATTGATGGATAATCTTGTGACGTCTTGATCAACCGACTAGTGGAGATATCTTTTGATAACGTGACATTAGAATTGACCCTGAATGCCAACATTCCCCCCATTTACTGTACGCCTGTTAATTGACTACGAAAAATACTCGTTTTTGTGACATGCTCGAAATTCGTGAGACAAATCTCCACATAGATTATTAAATCACAATAACATGCCATAAGGATACAGAAATGTTTATTTCTCAATAAGCAAAATAACAAGTCAGCGAGGACATTATTGTGCAGACTATACTCTATCACTTTGCCAATTAACCTGAATGTCATTTTTTTACTGCGTATATTCAACAGATTTCGACATCTTTTAATGATCAGAAAAATATTATGAAAAAAATTTATTAAATTAAATATCACTCTTCTGTTACATAATTAAGCCACGAGTAGGCGATTAAGTTGACAAGTGGAATTTACAACTCGCTGTACCGTAAGATCTGCTGAAAAATTCCTGAGACTCGAAGCAGGTGGCTTTTGGGTTTGAAACTCTTTCTGTGCACTTTTGGCTGACCACGAAAATGCTGGAGTGGGCGTACGATGGAGTAAATCCAGCGATACCGCGCAACGTTGGACCAGACTGCGCCAATTTCTTGACGCCTCACAGGAGAATATTGGAAACGATCTTGGCGACTGCGCTCATAGGGCTTTGTCTAAGATGGGGCTACAAAAGAATGGTCTTTCCCAAAGCCGTTATGTACGCCAGTCCCGAGAGAACTGGCAGGAAATGGTTGCTCGTACTTATGACTCTTATCCTCGGGATAGAAATTGGATTCAAATTTACGAGTAGAACTATGGTTTATCTGTTGAATCCTTGTCACGTCACGACTGCGATCCAGGTACTGCTTTTGTCATTTCTAAAAGGTTGCAGAGTTAGTTTCATTGCAGAGGAACGAAGAAATTCCCTGGAGTTTCTGATTATCGATCAATCCATAAAAATAGGAAATTCTTTAGACAAGTTCATATTTTTAGTAACAAGTGTAGTTTCTGGCTTTCCTGAACTTGGCTCAAAAATTTTTTCATCAAACTTTCCTCGACTTGGGCACGAAAATTATGCTGGAGTTTTCACGTAGAGTTTTTTTTTCCATATGGAAGCCAAATCATTAGAACGATTAGTTTTTTGAATTTATTTTCGAATGAATGCAATCAAGATAGCCACGAAATGTCTTGACTAAATTGTGTTTCTATTTCTTCAAAACAGCTTTATCTACTGTCTGCAAAGCCGAGTCCAATGGTCACGACGATCTTTAGATTACATTTGAATTTCTTGAATGGCCCGGTTCTGGCTTATCTCTTTCCAGAAACAGAATCACGTCACGTGAGTCTGGTTCATGTTATTTGCCTCATTGAATCCAGGGATTCGTTTCTAAACGTTTCTTCATTATATTCCAGATATTGCCGGACAAGGCGATGTACTATTTGCAACATGGATTGATGCTGGTCATCCCGTATTATCTTCTAAGAGTCGGAGGTGAGAAAAAAAAAGTCCAGCTCGTTGAAAGGAGCCTACGAGTACATACCCGGGTCCGAGAGACCCATAAGTAAATTTTTAACAAGAACGCTGGGTCTTGGAGACCCCGTGTATGAAAGAACGCTGGATATAATCGATTAAATATGTTCTTGTCGATTTTAATTCGAAGGTGCTTACAACATTGAATCTCGGAAAGATTTGAGCTGGTCGGTATTCGCGTACGGCATGAATCTCATTTACCATTGGTGGATCCTGCAAGCAGCAGCTATGGTTAGTAGCGTCTCTTTGAAGAATAAGGAAAAACGTAAAGCCGAGGAGTTTTTAGTCGAAATACCCCTCCGTGTACACACTGGGTCAATTTGACCCAGACCGAAATTTTTGGCGGCGATCGTCCCTATCTCGAAATACTCCCCTAAAATCTTCGAAAGTAACTTTCGGGTCAAATTGACCCAGTGTGTCAATGTTGTTGTAAAACGTGTCAACCATTGATTTTGTTTTTTTTTTTCAGCCCGTGCAAGTAAATCTAAGTCACATACTCTGTCCAGCGATTCTCGATCCGTTCGGATCGGTGAATTATCGATTATGGGCGATAATTCATCAAGGCCTGTTATGCCCGTTGTTATGCAAACTGTTCTGCACGATAGCGGACTATTTTATAACGCAGTTTCCATTGACACGAGTGAAAAGTTCGCTGGAACTTCCAATCGATTGGATCGAGCAGAATGGAAATAGTGAAAGAAACAGTGAGAACAGAGCAACAACGGAGGATCTGAATAATGGACACACGCACTTTGATTGATGACAAGTGGGTCGGAGATAAACTCCGAAAATGAAGCATCGTCACGGTTGTCGTTGTCTCACCAATTGGCGGCTCGTAAGCTCGTCAATGAGACAACGATTTCGTGAGTATTTATAAGTAGCTTCAGAGTTAGCTCGATTTGATGATTTACTCACCGTGAATAGAGACGTCTAGAATATTTTTATTGTTTTAATCAACTTGTCAATTTACTCGTGCGAATCTGCTCGCGCCGGTTTTATATTTCTCATCACAATTCCACGTTCCACCGCTGGAATCTTTTCGTTTCCATGGAAAAGATTCTTCGTGCAAAATGTCAGGATTTCCTTGATTTTAGTTGCTCCGGAAAGCCGAAATATTCATGTCCAATTTCTCTACAATTCTAATCACCATCCTTTATTACTTTTTGTAACTTTGAGACCGAAAATTGAGGTCTCGTTTTACACAATTAGTGATACAGCGAGGATTCAATGCGAAACTCACCGATATATTTTCCATATTTTACAAGGTACGATAAACTAGTTAGTAGTCGCGAGTTTTATAGCCTTTGAGGATCGTTCAACCTTTACGAGAATGTTAGAAAATTAAATTGAACACTTTTACGTTCCTTTGCCCAGAATATAGTCGGAACATACACCATCCGTCTGCCACGAATCTCACGAGATTAGGCGACGCATATAAATCGCCACACTCATTTGTAATCCCTGTACGATCAATATATGTTACCAAGAAAAACCACACCGCTGAAGATCGACGATAATTAATAGTAAGCACACATGAAACCTGTTGTACTTATGCCAACGATAATTCATAATTCAAGCAGCAAAAGATACGATAAGTAGATTTAGTAACGCGAACGTCAAACAGTTCGACGTGATTATTTGTCTCCTATGTAAAAAAAAAAGTACCTCATACTCGATAAGTAATACGAAGCTTTTTTAAGTTGAGAATTGCGTTCGAAATAGCTACGAACAAAGTATCCATTCGGTGTACACGTAAGAAGGGATGTGCACCGTTTCACGCAGTAAAGTTCAAATATTTTTATACAGCGTTTGAAAATTGAGGAAAAATTAAAACAAAAATGACCACGAAAGTTCAACGTAAATGCGAGAATAATAAAAAATATTAAAAAAAGCATGTTTTTTCTAGTGGCAGACGGACACACGAAGCTTATGAGCGCGATCGCATCCATTGTTTATTTATGACATTGGAATAAAGCAATTTATTTACATCTTTCTGTACATTCTATCGAGAGTCACGTACGTGATTGATGAAACGAGTCACACACATTTACAATGCAATTCTATCGTGAGAGTAAAAAGAAAAACCAAAAATGCCTTCTACACCTTTTCGGCCAGACTTTCTCTCCCCAAAATTTAATTTTCATGTCCTCGATGCTCGTACGAGCGATTGAGGCACCTCTCATCGACCGGGAACGCTTCACTGTTTGCTGCACAACGAAACAACGGTTTGTAGCCAAAAGACACGCGTACGAAATAAAATTCATTTATTTTCTTTCATTCCAGGTAACCATAATGCTACTAGATATTTGTATATAATTTCCAGCGTGGTGATATATACATGCAATTCTGTACAAAAGTTTAGAAACAATTATTATTACCGATACCATCAATTTTCCATATAATCACGAAGAAGATCTCAATATTTACATCAAAAGTGGGAATTTCATTGGATTTTTTTAAGTTTACGTGTATATAAGTTGTAGAATTTCTTGTGAACATCCCTAAACATATATTTATACATATACTTTCTGTTATTCGCGCGTGTATCATGTAAAAATGTTCACTATTTATTTATAAGTACCTTTTTTTTATCGATTGTAATGTACAATCTCAAATTATCGATAATATGGCTTGGGCAACTTAAAGTTAAATAATAATAATGATGGCAACTTGCGAAATCTTCTGAATGGGAAAAGAGCACGTCCGGCTTATGCAGCCACATGGATACGTTACAAACTTTAATTTTCCCTTGGTTAATGCTTTTTGCACCATTGAAGAAATTAATTTGGCTAACCAATCGAAGCAACGGTGATTGATATCTCCAAAATGCAAGCAATCCTAAACGAGAACGTGAATGTTTCTTTGGATTGACACGAGGTAAGCTGCTTTATTTGTACTTTTGTAAACTTGTTTCGTCGAAAATTCGTCCGTACTACTAACGATTCCTCTCAAAATCGCTATTTTTTTTTCTTTGGCAAAAAAAAGAGACGAATTTCCTTTTTCTCCCTGATTTTCTACACTATCGCTAAAGAAGATTGAAAAAATAAATAGTTCTTCTCACTCTTCGATCATGGAATAAATAAATGAAATGATTTTCGCTCGGTGAGCTTGAGACTCTTGCCAAGTTCATGCAGCACATCGACATCAAAAGCATTTTTCAAGTCACGACTAGCTGCTGAATTAAGATAAGTGATGATTTGCTTTCTTTCGTTTCGCATGAGTTTGCACTATTTACATCGACTGGATGATTTTCGAAATGGGATTTCCCATTTTGACAAAAAGTTTGAGAATGTCTGGTCGTTCTAATCGCCGCGATCGAGCCTCGAAAAATTCTCTACGGTCGTGTGTCTCGTTTGTTCTTTTTACCTCAATGGTCGAATTTTAACCCTTCGAGTACACACTGGGCCATTTGGCCCCAAATATTTTCTGTCACACATTCGTTGGCATTTAATGGCAACGAACGAATATTCATTTAGTGCCACAAAATATTAGATTATTCATTACAAAAAAACGTCTCTACAGAAGAAAAACAGAAAAATTCATTTTTACCGGGATTCAATAATCTGAAAAACGCCTTGGGTTAGATTGACCCAATATGCACTTCTAGGAGTGCATACTCGAAGGGTTGAGCCGAATTAGAATTCATTAACCTCCGGATAAACAAGTTTTTTGAATTTCTATCATGGAATAATTGGATTCGTGGTTTTTTGAGGTTCCTCCAAATTTCGAAGAGTTCAGAGTTGTGGCCAGTACATTCTTAACTCGAGCACGAAATGGAAAACATTAATATTTGGTTGAGCGAGCAATTAAATTGAAATATATAAAATTATGTATGTACAGTTAACGTTGACCGAGAATTTTTGCTTCTCGTTTTCATCTACCACGGCTTTTTCAAGACTTGTAAATGCTACTTAATAAATGAGATTTCTTTGTGTTGTTTGAATGAAATAATTCTAGAAGTCAATGTCATTACGGTGCAGTGGAATAATTCGTCACAGATTTGAGCATCCGAAGGATAAATTATGATTCGTCCATGAAGAATAAGCGATGTATGATATTCTTGATGATTCGTAATCCATTTTATGGTACAGGTGGCTTTTTTTCTCTCCTAATTCATCATCACGTTAGCCGTCCAATGGTCGTCCAAGATATACCATAGAAACTTCCGTATTTCCATAGACCGCTGATACCGATGGGTACAATCTCTTGTCCGGTAACCCTTCATGAAATTTGGTTTAAAAAAAAGCTGTTAGTCGCTTCCCAGAGGCAGAATCGGCGAGGAAATTGTCTTGAAAATTTTACAGACTATTCTTGTTCACAAAAAATCTTTACCTCTGAATGCCACACCCAAAAACTCGTAGTTTTTCTCAAATGATAGTGTGTTGTCGTCGCAGTCTAATATTACTCTAATTCTCTCTCCAACCTGCAGAAATAAAAACAATTTTTTATTATTTTGCCAGAAAGAAAACTCCAAGAAATTCATTCTCGTAATTAGACAAAAAAAAAAAACGACTTTTCTGGCAATGAACTTTTACTCGCAATTTTTGAAAACGTTTTTTTATTATGAAAGCTTCAAGCTTTTCTGATTTTTAAACGTTATGTAGTTTGCATTTGAAAACTCTAAATTTTCATCATAAAAGATATTTTTGTTTAAATCTGAAAAATCTGTCGCAAGCAAAGCAAAATTTCGTCCAAATTTGAAAAAAAGGTTTCCTCAATAATTGAAAATTTATCAGCAAACTGTGGAGATTCCAGTACCTGATACTTTGGTGCATTATTGAGCAAGGGATAATTTCCCTGCGCGTCGCCATTGTGCAGCAAATGATTGTCTACTAAATTCCATCCCCAAGAATGCTCGTCGGAGCCGAGCAGCGCGACGTAGCCCTGACACAAGAGAGACGCTTCTTTTGTCGCTATTCCTATGACCGCTACCGTACCCAAGGGACCTTCCCAAATAACTTCCCAGGCATGTCTCCCATGCCTGAACCCTATTTTCCCTCTGCAAGCATCCGTACTTTGCGCCACAGGATTTCTGGAATTCCGTAGTTGTTATTATTGTCGTTTAGGGGCACAAGAAATTCTAGAAATCTCATTCTATCAATTTGTATGCGAATCTACATTTTTTTTGTTGCCTCGTCTTTTTTTCTCACTGGGTTCGCGTTTTTTCAAGTTGGGGTCAATCGAAAGTCTGAACTTTTTCACAAAATCGGGAAGGGGAATAGGGTTAGTCGAAATTACGATATTTTTGCAATTTGTTAATTACGCAGGAATTGCAAAAAGAATGGGGAAAAAAGAGCTCGACATGAAAATAAATTTTCGATCCTCCAGTGACAGGAAGAACGAACGATTTTGATTGAGAATTTAACAGCAAAAAAAGATTGTGTTAAAATTATGAACAGCTGGTCTAACCTGTGAAGAGTAAAGCCATTGGGTTTGATGTAAATATTGCGTGAGCAATCGTTGGGATTCCAAGCGTGATAGAATGCCCTTAATTTTTCTTTGTAAGTAGGTACGGATGACAAAAGATCGGAGCTGAGAGCTTCCTGCGCGAGTTTCCTGATGCAATGCATACGCCAAACATCGTTGTTCTCGTCGTTCAAAAATCTGTACCACTTTTTACAAACTAAAGAACAATTTCTGAGGGTGTGAAGATCTAGATAAGAGAATATGACTTCTAAAACACGATCGGATGCCCGTAGTGTTATATCGTCCATTTTGGCCTCAAATCACCGGTGTTATAACCTCCGACCCTCCGACCACCTCTCGCCGCAAACGCGCGGATACATACACGAACGAGCAAAACTAAACGCCGACTGTCGACACGACGCGGTCAGTATTGAGAGTAGCACAAAAAAAAACTATGCGATAATATGCGCCACCAAATAGATTGATATGAGAAATTGGCCGAATCAGCTGTTCGCAAACAGCACGCGCAGTTCGCAATCGCGATCGTTTCGGAAAAAACTGTGTCAGGACGCAGGATTGAGGATTCGTCGGGGAGTTATGGGTATGCGATTATTGTTAAGAATAAATCTTCGCGCAACATTTCGATCTAAACAATAACCGTCGTTATTGAAATAGGCACGGAGAGGAACACAAGCATAGAAAATCTTTCAAGAATTTTTGAGAAAGAAAAAAGATCAACGAAGCATGTCATTAAATCGCGAATCCATAAAAAAAACCTCGTGGTATTGAAATAGCTGTAAAACAAGAAGAAAACAGCATCCATCTCAATAATTCTCGAACGTAATTTTATTTCATACTTTGTCGCACGTGCATTGCCATCTTTCATGGGAATTACAATGAATATTTTCTCGCAGTTACTCGAAAGGTTATAATTGAATGTTCAACTCGAAATTTGGCTCAATAACAACGAGCCTAGGAAAGATTTCAGAAAAATAATTGCAGCGTTTGAACGGTTTGCCGCCAAAAGCGCGGGAAAACTGAAGGAATAAGCGAAAATTCCCTGCACGATCTAGTGGTAAATGTTTTGTCGTTATTTCGGCGCGGAAATTACCTAGTTTACGAAATAATCCCTAGGAAATAATTTGGGGATATTTGAACGACAAACGTTGGAGGAAAACTGATCGCATCCGAATGACCAATCAGCTGTTTAGCTTTGTCCTGCCGCCAAGCTCATCTCTGCTCTATTTGCACGCAAAAGCCTGAATTTTTCAATTGCCCTATTCGGAACTCGGGATAAATTAGTTAAAATATGGCAAGTTCAACGGGATAGTGTTGTCGTTATATTTTCGTATAAAGCGTTATCTTGTTTATTCGTTCATCGTTTAATATTCGATATTTCATTCGCAAATGGTGACTGAACAAAGTCGCCATTTTGGTGATACGTTGAGCCCGGACGAGCGGCTGCACCTATGATCTTTTTATTTTTTCATCTTTACAACGTCGTTATATGATTGAATTTTTCACCCAACGACGTTCTATTATAATCAGTGATGACACAACAAAATAAAACAATGAATTTTTTGATACACGACGCTCACGGTAAGTCGAGACAACTCAACCGCCAACAATCGACAGCGTGTATGCAAGAGGCCAATTTCTCATCTACTAATCCTTCCTCTCCCGCTTTTGGAAAAAATTCAAATTACTTATTTAAACCGCCCGACTTTAGCCAAATTTTCCCTGTGTATTTTGCTCTCCTCAATTCTCAAGCTGCTCAGCTCAAATTTTCAAATTCGTCAACGTACGCGACCCTGAATTATACGTGGCGTTTTCGCGATTGAAAAACGTGCTCGATTTTTTTCAAACTTTAACCAACTCCATTCAGATTGCGAGGATGAGTCTAGATTTCGGAAAAAATCCATTTTCCGATGTTTTTATTAAACATACAAGTTTTCATTTCGCTAAAAACTCTTTTCTGGTCTACTTAATTCCTAAATTTGCACCGCGCTCAGCAAGTTTCTCTCCATCCACAAACCGTGCAGTTGTAACACCGAAAAAATCCCCTAATCAGATCTTGCAGTAATTTCCTGATATTTCACTCTTTCGCGCTCCATTCACAATGCCTTTTATTTGCTTTTGTGAAAAATCTTTCAATGGATCTTGTAGGGCATCCGCAGGTTATCAAGGTGGTACAGAGCACTCCCAACAAAACTTTGGGCAACATTGTAGGGACTACAAATGCCTCGGGTCTCAAAGTTTTCAAAGCCCCTGGCCAAGACTCCCAAGTAAGAGTCAAAAAACGACAATTACCTACAGAAAAATCTCTTTTCTTTTTCTGTATCCCTTGATAATTCTCTTGTTATTGAACTTGGTTGATTTGCAGGTCTTATCCTCCGGACAACAAGTTCTCAGAACCATCAGTTTGCAAAATCCTTCGACTCCGGGTCAAAGTGAGTTTTTTATTTTCTTAAAAACTGCTTCCCGCAGCTTAAGACAAATTATTTTTTGATTGACTGAAAAGATATGAAAATTACATAATAAATGAAAACATACGGAGCATCAAAATGGTCAGAAAATTCTCATGAAAATGTGAAGTGACATTTTACCGGAAAAACAAACAAACGCGCGTTTATGGGTACAAAATGAAAAACCGAAAATTAATACAAAAAAAATTGAACGAGGCTTTTCATTCTGGTATTTTATATGCACTTTCTTTATACAGGGCTTGTAACGATACCCCTGCAGAATGCTAAAGTGTCTGCAGTCAAAACCAACGAATCGATGGTTACAAAAACCATACAACTCACGTCTGCTCAAATGGTAAAACGATTTCCACAAAAAAAACTTGAAAGGACGTGTTGATGTTGGATTTTCTTTTTCTTACATCCATTTCATTACAGAGCAACATAAAGCAAGCGATTGTTTCGCAACAACAGCAGCAACAAGCCGCCAACCAACAAATAATGAAAGACTCATTGGGTAAAACTTTCATTAGTCCGATTCTGGACCACAGCGGCACTAGGAAACGCCAGGATCCAGAAAGCGGTGACTTTGTGCCGGAGTAAATATTTCATTTAATTTCAACCTCTTGTGTGCACACCCATAGGTGCCCATTGGGTCAATTTGACCCAAAGCGTTTTTCAAGCCATTGTATCCTGGTACATATTCATTTTTTTTTTCTCTGAAGACGTTTTTTGCAGTAAATTGTCCATATTTTATGTCCCTAAATTTATTTCTTGACGAAAACGAAAATTCAATGCCAAAACATTCGTTGCTATTAAATTCCAGAGAATCTGTGACAAAAAAATTCGGGGTAAAAATGACCCAGTGTGTACTCGGAGGGATAATATCAAAAAATTAGCACAAAATGATTTTTCATTAAAAAAAAAATGTTTCTCACATTACAGCAAACGAAGAAAAACGGAAAAAGTAGGCAAAGGGTTGCGACACTTTTCTATGAAAGTTTGTGAAAAAGTTAAGAACAAAGGTACAACTTCTTACAACGAAGTAGCGGATGAGCTTGTCGCAGAATTCAGTGATCCCTCGCACATTAACTCCCTGACCGATCAGGTTAGTGTTTTTCTATGAAAAATCGAACTTAACAGGAGGAAAAGCATTTTTAGTGAAAACATGATAATTAATGATTTTTGTTGTTTTTATGGGTTTCAGCAATACGATCAAAAAAATATAAGAAGACGAGTTTACGATGCTCTCAACGTATTAATGGCAATGGACATAATATCAAAAGAAAAAAAAGAAATTCGGTGGTTGGGATTGCCGATAAACTCACTGCAAGAATGCTCCGTTCTCGAAAAAGACAAAATGAAGAAAATCGAGAGAATCAAAGCAAAAACACAACAACTTCATCAGCTCATACTGCAACACATCTCGTTCAAGAATTTGGTTGAGCGCAATTGCCTTAACGAGAGCCTTCGAGGACCGCCAAAACCGAACTCTGCCATACAGTTACCCTTTCTTATAGTCAATACCAGCAAAAAGACGGTCATAGACTGTAGCATTTCAAACGACAAGTACGTTAAAATTGATTAACCTCAAATGATGCGATATCCAACTTTTTCCTTACTGTTTCTCATTATTTCGTTATTCTGCTTCAGAACCGAGTACCTGTTTAACTTTAACGACAAGTTTGAGATCCATGACGATATCGAAGTTCTTAAACGAATGGGATTGGCTTTCGGTAAGGTGTTCAAATTGTATAATTAAAAATATCGACGAAAGGAGCAAAGAAAATTCTTGAGCCGTTAATTATTTTGGAACGTGGAATTTTTCAGGTCTGGAAAAGGGCGAATGTACCGACGAAGATTTGCAAAAGGCAAAATCTATGGTACCGAAATCTTTGGAAAAATACGTTGAACGTAAGTTATTTGTTTCTTCATGTGTAGATTTTGATTCGGAACTCAAAAACTAAAAAAAAAAAAAACATTCATATTCGAAATTTCGATGAAAAAGGTGATGCCACAGAAATTTTATTGGTAAATGCCCCTCCGTTGACACTGGGGCAATTCGACCCGGATTGATATTTTCGAGAGGGATGAAAAATCTGAAAAAATAAGCCTCGGGTCAAATTAACCCAGTGTGTCAACGAAGTCAAAAATGCGTTTGCGCCTTTTTTTGTTGAAAATCCAAAGCTTTTCTCGTTAACTTTTCGAAAATGATTTCCCGGAGTAAAAAGGATTTTTGTACCGAAACAGAATTAGCGTCGGGCGATTTGGCAAAATTCATCCCAGCGACGATTCCTGGACCAAGCACATCGATGGACGAGCTGGGAATAAAGTTGGAGGGTTCCAACTCGCGGCCGCCATCGTCTTCGCGTACCTCATTGTCGGAGGATCCCTTATCACCGCCTTCGCAATATTTTTCGGAGGAGGACGACGAGGAAGAGGAGAGTGAGCAGGACGAGCAGGGTGATAGCGATTTGGAGGTCAACTAGCACGATTAATCGACCCTGTGGCTCGAGGGAGTACGAAAAGAAAGGGAGGGAGAGAGAGAGCGAGAGAAAGAAAGAGAGAGAGAGCGATGGAGTGAAGCGTAGGATGGAAACGAAAGCGAGAGAGAGAGAGTTTGCGTGAGTGAGAAAGAGTGAAAGAGAGAGAAAGTGGAATACGCGATAAGGAGAGAAGCTTGGCTCAGGGTTCGCTCGCTATTTTCAAAAATCCAAATAAATCACGCAACAAGACACGAATTTACGAAATGAGGAGTGTTTAAAAAGGCAAAACACAAACAAACAAAAATCGAGTTTCCACCGCGATATCTCGTCCGGTGTCTAGACGATTCCCGAGATATCACATATACATATATATATACATATATATTTTTTTCTGTCCTACTTTTGCAGTTCTCGATACGACGTAAATTTATTTTATTCGTTATTTCGAGAGAGAAAAGAGAGCAAGTAATAAATTAAAATGGCGCGTTACGATTTATAAATGAGTTTTGTTTCAGGATATCATTGTTGAGAGCAAGTAAATTAAGAAAAACGATTAAAAAAACGAAAAAAAAAGAAAAAAACACAAAGAAACGCGATGATCGTGCAGTCGCGCGATATTGGACGTTGAGAATTTTTATAAATTAGATACGAGGAGCCATAGAAAACGTTACGACAAAATAGGCGAGGATTAAAGCGACTAGTGTCCTGAGGAGAATCGAGAAAGTGGATTTAATGTATCGACTGGGGCCAACGGGTTAACAAAAACAAACAAACAAACAAACGCGCATAAACACTAAACGATTTCCGTTCTGCCTTTACGATCTGTTAAGCCCCGACCGGCACTTGGCATATCGAGTGAATTATTATTATCATTATTATTATTATTATTATTATTATTATATTTTTCCTTCGATTAATTATGAGTGATTCGATGAGAATAGAAATTTAAAAAGCGAGAAAAATCCTCGTGACGTCGAGAGGTTTTTCACGATCCAACAATAAGAAATGAAAGGAAAAACGACGAAAGGAAAAAAGAAAAGAAAACTTATCCGGCGGACGTGTAGAGTGACTGAAACTCGGTGCTATTTTAATCGTGCATCGTCTCACACAGGTTTGTACGCCTAGTATGTATGTATTATAAATTATAATCTTACTATTATTACCTTACAGTACATGTATAAAAAACAACAAAAAAAAATACAAAAAAATACGATGGAAAAGAAAACAACCACAAACGAAGAAAAAAACGACAAAAATATAACTACTACTCATTTTCTTATGGCACGTTTATAATGATAATTATATTCTGTCGTGAAAAACAGAAACAACACAATATTACGGACGCAGATGTGATTCACTGGTTCGATCTGGAACGTATGAATAAATTGTAATACATACTAATCACACTTTATTTTTTTTTGACCATTTTCTGCATTTACTTCTCGTTCTTTGTCCCGGGCTTTTCGGAAAAATACGATTTCGGAAACTGGCGACCAAGAGATCGTAGGAAGGATGGACACAATTGGCGGGAAGGCATGTGGAATCTTATATTTTTGGGGTTTCAAAAAAAAGTTTCGAGTTTTATTATTTCGATGCCTGGTGAACGATTTTTGATCCTGTGCTCCTGGAATTGGTTACCCGCCATCGTCATGTTGGGTGCGGGATAAAAATATTCGGGGAGAATATACAAAGATGGGTTTTTGGAAAACTTTATGCTTAGGATCTTCAAAATTCGATATCGCATTTCGCGTTTTTTGTGCTGAAGCAATTCCTACAGGTAAATTATTTTTTTAATACTTTTCTTTTGATTTGATGGATTTCGACAACGTTTATTTCTCACTCCATTTTTTATTGGTTAACGGATACAAAAATTGGAAATGCAACTAACAGAATTGCCATTTTTTAATTATTGTTAGTCTCTACGCGAAATGTTTGTCACACGGTCAGCACTTAACACTGGCGGAGAACTTGCAATGTTTTTTTCCTACTCCAAGTCGTTGTCGTCGTACAGATCGTCGAAATCTTTAATTGGAAGGAAAAATGAACAATTATTAGATTTGTGAGGTTATCAATGTTGTGTTTGAGAATGAAAGTTTTCGTACCGTTGAAAAAATCAGCGTGAACTGCTTTTTCGTTGGCTGCAAGAGCCATTATCAAACTGTTGGAACCGCCCGCCTTAAAAAATAATTAATTCTAGAATACTTATGCTTGAAAGAAAAACATATAATGTGTATATAGTTAGCATTGTTTTGAGCTTTGAGCGAAATTAACCTCTTCGAGATCCATGTACGGGCCAGCACCTTCCGGAAACATTTCGTCGGCGACAGGAGTTGGTTTCATCTTAATTTTTTATTGTCGAATTTTATTTATTTCGAATTATAAAATATGAATGAGCAATGATTCATAAAACGTCTCGTACTGCCTGTGGTTTGTGGTTAGTTTCTATGTATATAGATATCGTCAGCTGCTATTTACGAATGACAGTTTGGTGTTTCGCCGCGAAAACCGACGCCAATGTGCAGCGCCGTGTGGCCATAGCGGCATAAACGAGAACTACGAAGTAACGCTAAATTTTTTGAATTTCCACCAATATGTTAAGCTTCCTATTGTTTGTAAACATTTTTTCGTGACAAAATATTATCGTCGAACTATTAGTTGTGTTATAATAAATAAAATGAGTGATCATGAATATACCACGGACGCAAGCATCGTCGAGCCACCTAATAAAACTTATAAACGGAGATCATCAATTTTTCAAGCCAATCGCCGATTTCAAGGTTGTGTACGTTATTCTTTAGGTTATGTTGGCAATAACATCAGTTTTTAATACTCATTTACAACGTAGTTAATCGTGTTAGAGTCATTTCAGAAAATACTCAACTCCTGGAACCCCTAGAACCTCCTAAAAACCTAAAAAAAAAACAACAAAATAATTTTTTGGAGTACAATAAACAATTTTTTTTCGATTGAAGTTTCGTCCCAATGGCGGTCTATAAAAGTATTGAATGACAAATAAACTATTAATTTCTTCCTCAGATGACGAAATCACGAAGGAAGAAAATCAAACAACGAGGGAAGCTAAAAGCCCCCGAGGCAAGGAGCAGCACAACTTTGACATTCCGGCGTACATCAAAAGGCTAAGAACGGAGCGTAAATGTTGGAAAGAGATGCTGCACAAGCGGAAATCAAGACGACGGAACCTCCAACGAGAAATCGCAGCCATAAAAAAACAAGGGGCCGATTACGACTTGGGAGTGTTGCCCGAGGCAGAGAGATCGTTTGTCCTGGCTCGTCCGGCGTATCGAGACATTGCCAAGAACATCCAGATGCTTGGCAAGAAGGCAATGATCATAGGGACTTTACTGAAGGAGGCGCAATCGCTGAGAGACGAATTAGCCAGCGTGATCGAGAAAAGAATCTCTGCAGCGGAGAGAAAAATAATAAAAGTGACTCGCGAGGAGACGTAAAGCTTGGAAAACGCTATTGGGAGGAGTGTGTGAACGATATTACAATTAATGGAAAATGTAGATAGATATTCACAAGCATCGTCGATGTGTCGGTTTGAAAAACTCAGCATTTTGTCCGGTGACGCTGAAAACACTTTTTTTTCGAAGTAGCGGAAACGCCACGTCGAAGATGTGTAGATAAATTATATATTTGTGTATATATAGCTCGATAATGACTTGTACACGAAAGAGACGAATGAAATACGAGTTTTATATTATATATATATATACATATACACATTTTATATATATATATATACATGTATATATGTATTAACTTAAATAATTCTGAGACAATAATATTTTTTAATCGATTCTGCAAATTCTTCATACGCGAAAGTGACGAATGTTTGATAAAAACGTGTTGCGCGTCATCTGTGGAGATGAAAACTCTTCCGTCTGGCGGCTTTACGCTCTCTGTGAGCAAGGAATTCTTTTCTGGAGGTGCTGCTACGAAGCTCGAGAATGTGATTTATCTTTCGGACTATTTCATCGGCTGTGGCGTAGTCCGCCTCGAAATCGTGATTCTTGAATGATGCTGATTGATGAAGAGCCTGCGAGTGACTCGAAGAAGCTGTTGATCAAATTACAATTTATCTGAATTCTTTCGGAATTCGAATTCTGCGCCGTTGCAATAAAAAAAAATTTCAAAATTTGAAATTTGAGGAATTACTTTTTTTCTTTTTGGAAGAAAAACATTTTTATGCAATTTCCCATTTTGACAATATTATTTTTGAAACTCATTTGCTAATTGAAAACTTACACACGTTACTGTCCATCGACGGGGCTGAACCGTGCGCCATATAGACCAGAGTAAACGTCGTTTTTGATCCTTTGTTTTCAACCATTTCACACCATGCGATATTATCCATCTGGTAACTTACAGCCCGCTGACGATTCCAAAATCTACCTGCTCCCTTACCCGTTATCACTGGATCTATTTCTATTTTCTCACCCGATATTCCCAGGTGGATTTCAGTCTTTGCTCTCACTTTGTTGATTATATATACCCTGTGGAAATCGAGGAAAATAAGAATCGAATGGACGATCAAACGTTGTAGGGATTTAAGTTGAAAAATTGGAACGTTTTCTGTTTTGGACTGTGGATTTAAAGTTTTAAAAATTTTTTTTGTCAAAAAATCGACTTGTTATTAGAAAACTGGGACTTAAATTGTAGCTGGTCCAGCCTCACGCTCTGAACTTGGCTCGGGTATAAAAACATAAAAAAACCCTCATTCTACCGTATACAAAAGTATCGCGCTACGCTTCTTTTTTAATACTTGGCATGGAGCCGCTGCCGCGTTTCTTGGTTTTTCGTTTTTGCCTTAAAAAATTCAGTTTTCTGGTGAAAAACTAGAAAAAAATCGTAGACCTTCCAGGGACGGTACGAAATTCATTTCCTCCGGCTCTAGACTTGGTTTGAGTATAAAAATTTTAATTTTTTCTATTGCAAAAGTCATTTTTGGGAAAAAATTTGTACAAACCTATACAATTGATAGAGGGGAGCCTCCATGGCTGTAGTGTGACCCTCCATTCTCGCAAGATCTTCGTCGATGTCTTGCTGCTCTTTGTCATTATCGTAAGCAGGTTCTTCGTCGATTTTGGTGATTGGTCCAACAGTGTCGTGTCTGGCACGATCGCTTTCTTTCATTTCGACGAGACCAAGAGTGGTGAACTCGAATTTAGCGATTGTTTCGCGGGGATCTAAACACGGGAAGTCCCAGTCGACTTCCCCATCGTCCTCGGTCAAGTATAACCCATACTTAGAGATGTCTTCCCTGTGAATCGATCGAAAATCGATTATTAAGAGACCCTGAAATTCAAATTTTACGACAATGAAAATTGGACTCGTTTTTATTCGACTATTTACTTCAGTTGATGATCCGGATGTTCGCTCGCGTATTTGTGACAAATCAGACCAATGAATTCTTGCACTTTGGTCGTTGCCAGAACTACAACCTGCAGGGGATACGATCGTTCTTCTTTGGGCAACATGCACATGAATATCCGATATTTTCGCACTGGGACTCCGATCTGGGCCTAAAACATTAATGGAAAAGTATGACTGTAAATTTTCAGTAAATGCTCCATGAAAATATGATTTTGTGACCAAAAAATGTTGAATTTTGTCGTGAAATTGGCCCAAGGAGCTACATACATTGCCGTCAAATCTTGCGAATTCCATAAAGGTGTTACGAAGCAAAAGCGGAGACTTTTCCAGCTGTTCGGACAGAAGCGAATGTCTTTTTTGGGTTCGGGGCTCTTTTTTCCGAAAATCTTTGCGTTTGAACAGCTCTGATTGTTCCTCCATCGATATATTTCCAGGATTTTGATCCCACTTGATATGTTTTACGGTCGCAGCTTTTTTTCTGTCCAGATCCATTTTTTCGAGCCTCTGAGCAGTGTTGGAACGTGCTCGATGACCAAATTCCATATCTGTCGTCAAAAACTCGCTGAATCAGTGAAACGGGACAGAAAAAGAAGAGGAGAAAATTTTTCCCAAAGGATTTCGGTCGCCGTTACCCATTTGCATGTCGTAAGATTCTGACATGGCATCGAGATCTTCGTCGTCGCTCTCTTCCATTCCTGGATAACATTTGAGTCCGTTGGATTTGAGTTGCTTCGGAATATCTTCTCCCAGCATGACCATTTCGCACATTCCTTGAATTATTAAACCGATCATAAGAACGAGGGAAACGAACGAATTTAATGTGTCATTGGTTTCTGTCAAGACTTGCAATTTTTTCGGCACAAAAATCGAATTAGCGCTCTGGAGTAAAAAAATCCTGTTGATGGGAAAAGGGACAAAAACAACGAGAAAGGTTAATTATTACGAACCTGTGTCATCAGTGGAAATGAAGCTGTCTCTGATGTGGGAGAGTAGCCAATGTTGATTATCGTAAAGAGCCATAGTTTGATAAAAACGTCGAATTAATTGTTTCCGATAAACACTCAGATTAGTGATAATAATAGTATAAATAAATAAATTATTTTATCGAAAAGTGATCTTCATCGTGTGGCAAACGCCTTGAAAATTCGAGGTTAACTGCCATCGAGGATACACGAGTGATTTTTCTACACGAACACAATAACAGTCATACATCTCTGTTTTATATTTTTTGAATTTTTTCGCTTCTCTTTACGCGTACACTTCATGGCACGAGCATCGATTCAACTTATTTTTAAGACTCCTCAATTATTCGCGAATTTAAGTACAATTTCAAACTCGAAACGCGATTTTGCAACCGGATGAACAAACAGTAAAGACCAGCGACGTCAGAGCTCGCCACTGAACGATCAGCTGTTGTTGACAGTTCGAACAAATAGCCGCAGGAGTGGCGCTACATGGACCGGCACATATGTTATTCAAAAAAGATAGTTCAAAGTGCTCAGAGCGAATCTTCTCGTCGAAAGGTCAAAAAAAGTCGCAGTCGAAAAGGAATTCGGGATAGAAATTGACGTTACGTCGTCTGAATGTCAACAGCAACGATTCCGCTCCGAAATTCACTGTTTCAGTTTACAAAACATGCACGTGCTCGGATCCGCGGAATAAGTGAAAGATAACTGAATTCCTATAAGACAAAAGACGCTGCGAGAGAAGAAAAATGATAAAATCGTAATTACGAGGAGGAGTGAACAATAGGAAAGAAATAGAAAGCGATAACGATGGAACAATGAGTTTAAGTTGAATATGGCAATCAAAGACGAGTGTCTGAAAAATGAAAAAAAATGCAGAGGCTGAAAAAAAAGCAAGACGAATTAGTAACGACGGAGGTTGTGACAATGCATGAGTGGTGAATTTTTTTCTGCTCTTGTCATTGTTCTCTCGTTCGTTGCGTTCTCTCTTTGTTCTTTCTCGTTTCTGCAAAGTTTCAACGATTGTTAGTTTTTCTTTTTTGTCCTGTGTTTACTTCCGTGTATGTACAAGTAGCCCGTGTACCCTCTAGCGCAGTGAGACTCGCGTAATGCGTACCGCACAGTGGCGCTAGTAAACAACAGTGGCTCGAGGCTCAAAGTGTAACAGTATATGCACACATGTATACGCCTATAGTTATACACGAGAGCCACTGGTGGACAAGACGTTGCTGTTGTGTAGTTTCGCCTTTTTCGTTACGATCAAATTGAAAAATAAATTGTTTCCTTCAGTTGCATCTTGCGCTCCCGGGGCGATCGTGTGATGCAAAGTTTCCTGCCTGCGGGCGACCAATGACGCAACTACGACAATAACGCTCGGTAAATTTACGTAAATAAGAAAAATAAAACGGACCGTTACGATTGCCTCTGTTTTCAGAGTTCTCAACTCTCTTCGTACATTTCTTATGAAATTACTTTTCTCCGAAAACAATACGACGAAAACGGTGATCAGAACTTTAAGGAAAGTTTTACATTTTTTCAACCGGCTTGTGTTTTAATAATTGCTTCCAAAATAAATGAACTGATTCGTGGAGAATTCATTTTTTCAAGAATCCACGACTCAGCGAACTGCCCATTTCGTATATAATCTCTCTTCCGAATTATTCACGATTAAGGTCTCACGAAAAATAAATTTGAAGTGATTTTGGGAAATACTGGAAATTTCGTTTTCATTTGCGCGATTTATACATGAAAAAGGGAATTCGGTAGAGCGACCCGAGGCTTATCGCATTGTTACGGGTATACGTGCCATTATTTAGTAACCCCATACGCGGCAGATTGTTTTTTTCGTTGTGTCTCGCATACTTGCCAGCTGTCACTGAGGTTTTTCGTTCCCGTGTGTTTTGATGAAACCTTAGGCTTCGCCTGGCGCGTTCCACGAATCTCGCACTGTCGTGGGTATAGTCGTAGAGAAATGAGAAAGAATCGGGAGTGCGATAATGGAATGTCGTTTTGTCTTTTTTGTTGTTTCGGCCCTCTTTTCTTTCGGGCTCTTTTGTTCTCTTATATTCTTCATATATCTTTCTATACGCGTATATATATAGAACAAACGTGTTAATATAAAGCGATCGGATAGTCCAATTGCGGAATATCTCCCATATTGCGAGAACACTCATATTTCTTGACCCTAGATAACTACCTTGGGTCTTTATGACCCCCCCAACTTTGCGTGCTCGTAACTCACCAACAAATTGCTATTTTTCGTGATATTTTTTTTCTAAATGACGGAGCAGTTTCCGAGTAAGCGAATGGCACGAAGTAGAATTCCGAGAAACTCCACCTCGCGATGGGATCGAAGTTTTTAAAAGGTGCACGTTAATTTAGTTGGGAATAACACTTTTGCCGTGGGTCTGGGTGACCCGGATGGGTAAAATTGGGTAATCTTAACGAAAAAAATCGTAAAAATAGTCAAATTTTCGATTTTTTCAATCTCCGGCTTCGCTCTAAAATTTTTTTTTTTCTAATAATTCCGTGATCCTCGCTCCATTGCTATGAGGTTGCAATTTCGTAGTCTGTCATCGACGATTACGAGGATTCTCCTCCAGGCATTGTTCCATGGGTTAATTAGAAAAGACTTCGATTTAAAGCTTCATAAAAATCTCATCGAGAGAGCAAAAGTTCATAGTTCTTTGTCCCTGTGTCGAGTTATCTTTTTTTTTTTATTGTAAGGCCCGCAATCTCGATGGCATATTGTCGTCACTTGAGAGTTTAATTAACGATGCATCGATCGAAACCCTTTTTTTTACCGTTCGCTAACAATTTTAGCAACAAATACGCAAAAAAAAAATTCACAAGGAGGCAAAAAGGCGCGTAAAAGTGAATTACCGATCCGGAAAAAAGCTGAAAAATTAATTATAAATTTAATTAAGGAAGCATTACGAAGATTGAATTACGTCGAACTGCCTCCCGATTCTTTGGAAACATTTCCTTTTGGCTCTCCCACAAAAAGCATCAGTTGTGCTCTGCAATCTGCTACTACGAAGTGCAAATCCTTCCACTATTCTTTTCAGCCCCATCGCTGTTTCTCATGACCTGCGATGAATACGAACGAAAAAAGAAAATATATCTATAAAGAAGGAGGCTCGATGGATACACATAGATATCGCAGGTGGCTCAAAAAGCCTTGAGTGTCTGAAATGTGAGACTTGATTACTTGGATGGTTGGTTGGTGAAAGCTTTTCAGCAACAGGTTTTCCATACCGGGTTAGGGATCCATATAGTTCAAGTGAGTGGGAGAAAGATGGAGAGCCTCAGAAAGAGAGAAAGGTAAAACGAATCGAGTACTCGCTCTCTCGTCAATCGGAACAAGTGTTGTGTGTATCAAAAAGCTTTGGCTGCTGCGTTATCTCCATATTTTTGTAGCATACAAAACGTGTTTGCATGCTTATCGACTGAGAGTTAAAACAACACAGTTCGCTGGCATTACGTTATTGAGCGGAAGGAGCTTTGATGCTCAAAATAAAAAAACAATAGTCAACAGATAAAAATGATCTGGGAAACCAATTCATTTAGTAGATTCCCATATAGTCTGGGTCAAAATGACCCATCGATGTGGATTGAGGTTTAACCTTTCGGGTGCGCACCTCCTATAAGTGCATACTGGGTCAATTTGACCCGAGACGTTGTTCAAGTCGTTGTTTTCCGTTAAAATTGTATTATTTGTTTTTTTTTTTGAGCGAGACGTTTTTTCTATATTGTCCATATTTTATGGCCGTGAATTTATTTTTTGCCGAATATAATGAAAATTCGATGCCAAAACGTTCGTTGCCATTAAATGCCGAACAATCGGTGACAGAGAAGCGTTAGGGTCAATCTGACCCAGTGTGTACTCGGAGGATCAAGTTCACAATATTACATTTCCCCCAATTTTTCGGTGAAAAATAAATAATTTTTTGGGTTTTGAGCATTTTGAGTTTTTCGGGAATTTCCAGTTCGCTAATAATCCACCGAAACGTGTTCTTTTGACATTTGAATGGAAAATTGTCGGACTAGGTACCTATAAAGATTGTAGGAAGTTCGTCGCTGTGTATTCCGGAATGTATTTCGAACCAGAAAGTCAATGAGAGAAAGAGAGAGGCAGAGAGAGAAACGCTGCAGGCAAGGGTGTGTGGGATATTACGTAGCTTAGTGACAAGTCATATACACGAGAGGAGGTTTGCTGCTGCATATGAAGGCGGAGAGAACGTAGAATCACATGAGCGAAGAATTGCGACCGCATATTTATACAGTAAAATCCAAAAGAACTAAAAATCGTATTTGTTTTCAATCGGTTAGAGAATTTTCTGGCCTAGAAATATTTTGCCGAAATGAAAAAAAAATCGGAGGATTTATCGCAGCTCTTTTTTTCTCGCAACCCTCGAAGAACTTGTTACAGAAAAAATGGCTAATTCGTCGGATTTAAAAAAAGTCGAAAATCCTCGCGATGTTCCGGTTGTTTTGGTCGTGACTGTATGTTTATACCTCGGTGGGAACATGTAGAGTTGGGTGTAGGGAAGCCAAGGTACAGAGTTGTCCTGGGACAGCGCTTGCGCGCCATCACCGTCGACGCGAATGCTGAGCGCTTGCGCCTCCATAATTTCTCTCATCTGCTATATAACAAGCATAAAATCCTTGCACTAGCTGGTTAGTACTCGCCCGTCCGGGAGCAGATACGACCGAAGCTCCGAGTCCCTCCGGAAACTCGGGGCAAATTCGGGCGAACGTCCCAAAACAATATCCTTAAAAGCTTCGAACGAAGGACCATTTGAGTTTTCATGAATGAGCGTCACGTCGATCGAACAAAACACGATCAGTGACTCGAAACTCGAAAATTTCGCTCTCGAGTTCTTCCTCATCTGTGGTCAATTCGTTCCTTCGTGGAAAGTCTGTTTCTGTGTTATTTTTTCGTTCGGATCGTTTTACGAATGTGACATGATCGCTCGTCAAGTTATTCAAGCAATTGAGCGAGTTTCCTTGAACTCTCGATCGACGAAAAATGAAGAGAGACTAAAAAACACCGAATTGGAAAGCACATGATTTTTAAACGCTCGTGAAACAGAGTGGATGAGTAGGGAAGTGCTGGGAAAAAATTAACTGCATTTTGGGAGAGACCGCGTGGAGAATCGACGATATTCAGGAGTCGCAACGAATAAAATGTGCACGTAGATTTCTCCTCTGTTTTTCCAACCAAAAACTCAGCTCTCAGTTTTTTTCGTACATCGAAGAAAATCCAGTAATTCAGCGAGTCTGGAATTAATCTTCTCGGACGTAATTAACGATCGTTGTGTATTAATTACCATGTTGAGGTCGAGGTTGTTATAATGACGTTGACAAGAATAACACGAATGTGGATTCACGAACGTTGACCCTCGCCTAAGGGTGTTGACCGACATTCACTTTTCGCGCCATACCGGATCGCGGCCTACACAAATATTTGCACCGAAGCCTTTCCCCGAACCAAGTAAATATCGAAGGTGATTTATCGAATGGAGGACTAAAGAAAACTTACATTTTTTCTCGAGTTAATGCGACGTTGGGGGAACGTGGATTTTTATTGGAATCTGCCGCTCGACTCCCCAAAACATTGGAAGTAAAGTTTTTTCTTATAATTGCCAGAAAATTCGTGATTTTTATCGAATCGTTCAAAAACTTTGTTGCGACGAACATTTTGGTACTGGAGGTTCACGAGACACTCACATTACCAGGTCAAGGCAGCTAATCGATGCTCCCCATACGTGTCACTTTTTTCCTCTTACTTAACTCTGTAGTTTTTTCGTCGCTAAATGATCCCGCAATTTTTTGTCCAACGTGAGGAATTTGTTTACAAACAGTCAGGTCAATTGCCCGAAGAGAATTCGCCAAGCAACAGTAAAAAGTAACGAAAACGATTGGGAATTGCTGACGAGTTGTGAATCATGAGAGGACAGAACGTCAAGATAAAACTGTTTGTTTTGGGCTCGTGCTTGGCTCTGTCAACAAGTCGCGAATGTGCCTCGCAGTGTTTGTAGTTCGTGGCGAAGGGACAAGGCAAAAACTCGTGTGCTTTGTTGTTGGTCAGCCCGAAGTTTACGATTTTGAGGGTTCGATGTGTGCGTGCGGAGTGGAAGCGAAATAACTGGAAATAAACAAAGGGAAAGAGACTTTGAAGGTGAAAAAATGGGAGTGCCGGACGTGGAACAGGCCAAAAGGCGCTTGCAGGATATTTTGACGAGAGCCCATCAGCTCGAAATACCTAGCGATGAGGTTATTTCTATGAGAGCCTCGCAAAAATTACTCGCGAGAACAGAAAACGCACTCGCATGGACTTTCATCGTCGCTGCTTTCGTTCTCGTTCTCAGCTTCGTCGTTTATGCACGCTGGCCGACGCAAGAAGTCGAGACCGTCAGAACAGTCCTCAGGCGAACGGTGAGCTCGATTTTACTTTTTTTTTTTTTCAATTCACTCGTGTCCTACGGCTCTGGGTCATTTTGACCCGGTCTCGACGATTTTTTTGCTACTAAAAAAAAAATTACGTTCTTTCGGAATTATGAGGCGAAATTTTCAGGGTCTTGTAGACCCACAAATGAAATCCAAACAAAAAACCAAAATTCAAGGAAAAATTATATCAAGCAATTTTTGTAGAACGTGATTAATTCATGGATCAGAATAATGGAAATATTGCCCCCTTAATTCCGATATTGCATCCCGAGAGTACGTGCGAAGGACGTAGAAAAATAGTGATTTGATTCGATGATAAATGAGTGGGAACCTGAAGCTCTGAAAAAAGAGACTCTAGTGCATTTGAGTGAGCGTCCCGATTTGTCATGTTTTTAAAATGATCATTAATAATCCCTCCAGCCATAGTGAGACTTGACATCCTTCAATTTTATTCCTCCCAGATTTCTGACGATCAAATTTTAATCTTGAAAACAAATCCTGATTTTTTTACGATTCCACATGGTCTCGGACATTTGGGAAGCTATAAAAAATGAACAGTAATTTTCCGATCGTTCAAAAAGTTCCACGAACGAATAAGTCTTCGCATTTCTTGATTTTTGGATAAAGAAATTATTTTCTACTAAAATACCATGGCCCGGCAATTTTATCACGAGCCAAAACGAACTTGAAGCAGGAGAAAATATTTTTTTACTGATCGTAGAGTTGCAGGGAGTCGTCATTAAAAACTCAGGTCTTCCTGGTAAATGAATGACGGAAAGGGTAAGAATGGACATTTGAGAACGAACAGATTTCGCGTTCGCGATGTTCTTGAATTCATTATTTTGGTCGTTTAAAATGAATGTGGCAGTGTTTGGAAAGTTGAGAGTCTCGTTGAGCAGTGAATGGAAAATCTGGATCACCGGAGTGCGGATAGTCGTTAAAGGAGCAAATGGAATCTTTATGAGAAAGTGTCTGATCGTAAAATTGAATCTGAATGACGGATTCTTAATGAATCATTCGAGAACGAGAATGAGAGTATCGACTATTTCTCAAGTGCATCCCCAGCGTTTAATCGAACATTAAAATTACGAGCTTGAGGCATTTATAGAGCAGGGATCATAAAATAATAACGGAGGAGAGTAACCAGGAGATACAGAGCGACAATGAAATCTGAAGTGTTTTCTCGCCTCTGTACATATGGCTTGATAAATAATGGAATAGTGTTGGGAGGAAATGTCCAAGAATACTACTCGGGGGTTGAAATCTTATGGCACAAAGCTTGCTCGATGCTGTCGAGCTTCATATCGTTCGGCGACCAACACGAGCACGCAGATAGAGAAAAAAACGTTGCAGAGATGAGAGTCGAGTAAGGAGAGGAGGAAGGAAGAGAAAAATGAACGATAGATGCTCGTAACCGAAGAGAATATTCCTCCGGGGCTGGGAATACGGTCGCTGACTGAGTAAAAAGCAAATCTGCAAGAGGGTGGGGCAAAATGGACCCCCAGAGCGAAAAATGCATTTCCCTGAAGTGCGAATGTGGCAAAATCTATACTTTTTTTTTCACAACAATATTTTTCGATAACTTCAATGTACAAGAAGCATAGGTCGTCAAAAAAATGTTTCCGAATTTCCAGAACTCGTGTGTTCATGCGGAGACAGCTCGAAAAACAAAAATTACTGAGACACCGTATGTGCAACATCTATCGTAAAAAGTAAACAACCGAACAGAAATCAAGTTTTTACAATTCCGAGAATTTGTTTCTCCAATATTCCGAAGCAGTAAGCATGACTTTTTATCCTCGGGAGAAACCTTTTACGGGTGAAAAAGTCAGAAGAGAAAAAGTGTCGACACGAAAAGACGAATTGACGTGAAATTTTGCTTGAGATTTGCTGGGGGGTCCATATTGCCCCACATTTTTTTTTTTATATTCGTGTGTATAATACGTGCCCGTGCACCGGATACACATATATACGTGTATACAACGGGGCTGCAGAGTACAGCGAAGCTTTTGTCAATGAAAGCACACCGCTCTCTTTCTTCCTCTTTCTACCTCTCTCCCTCTCTTTCTCTCTCACTCTCAGGTTCTTTTGTTAATGAACGAGAGGATCGTCGACGGAATTCAAACCTTTGTGCTCGCCATACTACATATTCACACTCATACAGCTTGAATTCTGTTTCGAATAGAATGGAAGGAAAAAAAGGGAAAAAAGGCGCGGGAGTCAGGGCCGGGGCAAGGGAGAGGAGAGTTGAAACAAGCGCCAGTAGCGATAAGAGTACAAGTACCAAAATCGCCATAGTCGGTGTTACAATTGTAGTTGCAACGCTTGTCACACGAAGGGCAAAGATATAGGGCAAAAAGGGAGCGAAGAGATAGAAGAAAAAAGAAGGCGAGAGGGAGCAACTCGGAGATCGATGCAATTGTCAGGACGAGTGAAAGCATCATTTGGCGGATTTCTATTGCTCAGAAACTCCGCTACAACTGCCGACAATCCACCCAGCAAGCAGCACTCTTTTTTTTACTCCTTGTTTCGTCGCCTTTTTTTCCTTCTCAGCTTCCTCTGTCTTTCTTTAATTTCGTTGTTTCTCGCGCGAATTATTTTCCTCTTCTTTGCTCCTCCTTTTCTACGCTTTTTTTATCTTGCTCAACGGGATCGTTACGAAGATACGACACGACCACGAGGGATTGACGCTTGTAATTTTAATCGTCTGGCTCGCTTTTTCTCTCGTTGTCTTGAGACGCTTTTCTCTTTTCCTTTTTATTCTTCTCCAACCTCCTACCTCAGGGCTTCCATGTCAACTTTCAATCCTAATATTCCTCCCCAACTTTTCTCGACAAAGACCCACCAATCATAAATGAGCAAATATCATCACGTTCCTGGCTCCACAATTTTCAATTTTTTGCTACTGAATAATTTAATTCTTCTGCCTCGTTTCTCAGCGATTACTATCCATTGCATTTTCCTACAACCAACACATTTTTCCTACGCTTTTATCGTGCTTAAACTGATTTTTCTCATTATTATTCACAAATTTTAATTAAAATGTGAAAAATTCAACGATCATAAAAAATTTACGAAACCTCGAAGTCGAACCGGTGAGCACGTGAAATTCTTTGATCCGGCGAACCAGCGAAAATCATATAATCTTGGAAAAGATAATCAGAGCGATCCATTATAACTTTTGGTAACTTACGACCCCACTGTCGGTCCGGTGGACCGACAATCTTCTTCGTTCTGTATCTCAGCAACAAACACGTCGATCGAGGGTTAATTATAGTGCAATCGATACCCCAGACTTCGGATAATCAGAAAAAGCATTTGTCAGAACTGAAAAATCATTTAATTGAAAGTTATGACGTTTTGAAAAAATTGTTCCATGGAAATCCATGGAAATCGAAGGTCCCTGTTTGCCCATCGGACCACGATTAGTCAGATTCTCAATAATCAATCATTTTGTTGATTATTATCCTTAGAAATCATCGCACTATTGATATCACACTTGGAAATTCCACGACCCAGCCTCAAAGTGTGTCATTCGTTTTTTCCACTTTATTTGGGCCGAAAAAGGTTTGTGAATGGTTTCATGAAATTCGGATTGATATCAACTAGCCTTCGATTTAACGGATTGTACGCACGATAACAGGAAGAGCTGAGACAATTGATGAGGATTGATGAGAATTTAGTCAGGAAAATTGATCCATTTTCCGGAATAAACGCCTAAATAATCCTTCGGTAGCGAGAGCGAATAAAATAAAACTTTTATAAGCAGCTCCTTGGCTTATATATTATGTACTTTACATGCGCGTGTACATAGGGACATGGTAAACCAGTGTGTGCATTTGCGTGAGACGTCAAGGCAGACTCTTCGTATAAGGAAGTTGCGGATTTATGTAGCAAGTTGGTGCGCTGCAGCTTCATCCCCATGTTTTTTCCTCTTTATTCTCAGATTGAGCTATCCGGGAATCGTTACTTTAACAACTAAAAAAACTTTTATCTAACGTTTAGGCTTCCGGCAGTTCCGCAGCGAAAAAAGTGGATCGCGGAATATTTTTGTTTGAAGAATCTCAAGAATTTTGTATTTTTCATTATTAACGTTTTTCCTCCTTCGCAATATTTGCTTCCCCTGTCCCGTTGAGGTCGACCCTCGGTCTCCTCGACGTAGACAGTCATTCTTTGGAACATTTCGCTTCGAATTATTTCAGATAATCAATTCTAATGAAGTTTGACTATTTTTCATCCCTCCAACTTCGATTCTCTTCCCTTATGCTCTTTCCCTATAATTTCTCTCTCACTCTTCTCCTCCGTCTTCGTTACCTCGGTCCTCTTTATCTCTCACCCGAAATTCGGAGTTGAAACTTGTCAGGGAATTCCTTGCTGAAGGAATTTTCATATAATCGCCCAATCAGGAATGCTGCTAGATAGGGGAATCGTTCGTTTGATCTGTGGCCATGGTATCCTTCAATATATAATATATATGTATATTTATATACGAAGCGTTTCGCGTGGCTTCAGCATTCCGAAACCCTCGAGCCCTTTTGATTCCGGTGTGTTTTTTCCATGTGTTTTTTCATACTAAAAATAAATGGACATGGCGTCCGGATTGCACGATTTTGACATTTTTTCTCGATCGTTACGAATAATTGAATTGTTTTTTTGCTTAATTTATTATTGGAAAAAATAATTCAATTTCTATTCGGAAATCTTTTTAGTGCGATCGCAAGGTTCATCCATTTTTATAGTTGCGATCCACTGAAGTGATTAATCGCAATTTTTTCAATTTTTTTCTCTATCATCGTTACGAATAATTGAATTTTTTTGCTCCATTTGAAAAAAATTGTGCCTCTGGAGCACTCGGCGAATAAAAAACTGGCCAGTTTCTTGAAAATCCAATTGGTACAAAAAAATTCAATTTCTAGTCGGAATTTCTATGGATTCGATTCACCAAAGTGATTAACTACAATTTTTCCGAAATTTTTGTGGCGGGTTTAGGGAAAAAAAGTTGGAGAAATTTGGCACATTTTCAAGCACAAATTCGACCTCTAAGCACTAAAAAAATTTTGCAAGGAAATTTTGTTCGAACTGTAAGAAAAATGCAGTTAGTTGTCAAACTTTTTAATCCTCGAAGATCCATAACTTTGGAGGGAGAAAAAAAAGACTATTTTTGAGGTATGAGCTTATGACGATGAATACACATACTTAAGGGGGTTGCACAGGCTGGAGATTCGCGAAGCTCTTCACATCGAGAAATTTCTTTGAACCCCATAGTCCAGGATGAATTCGTGCCAAGTTTCACAATTTCCACGCTCTAATTTGTCAGTCGTTGATGTTCTCATAAATACACAAACCTCGTCCCCGCGTCGTCTCTTTCTCTAGTTCTCTCGCGTTCTCTTTCACTTTCATCGCGTCCTTGCCACTTGCGCTTTATGCACAGAAGGACCATTTCCCACCCTATGGACCGTTCAAACATAATTACGAATGCATCTACGCGAACTCTCTTGGTGTGACACAGTGTAGACCTCGTGTTACCGAGCTCCTTGTCTCTCCAAGTCCTACTGCGTCCTCTGAAAATTTTTTTATACAGAGTGTCGCATTTTCATATTTTTCCTGCAAAACATTGACCTTCATTTTTGGATGAAAAATGAAATTTTTGGGCAAAATCGTTGCCTCGTCCGAATAATGTTCGTCGAGATCTCCGAGACGTCGAAAAATGTGGGAAAAAAAAATTTTGCAATTTTTTTACGATGCTTTTCGATCGAAAAAATGAAGAAGAGACTAAAATTTGAATTTTTCACGCTTCGGGGTCGGGAGCGTTGTCCAATTTCGTGGGAAATTTACGAGTAGTGAATTGAGAGTCAATGATAAGGAAGGCAGAAGCTTAGGAGGTTCAGAAAGTTACGAGATTCGCTTCGAATGGGTTGAACTTTGCTTAATGACATTCTGCCTAGAAAGCCACATTTCTTCGAATATTAATGTGGAAAGATTTGACGAATGGGACATCCTGTGCGTATGCATATTTATGAATGAAAAGTACAAGCGTAAACATTCTCATTAGCATTAAATTACATATGTATGTACATAGAAAATTTATATTCGTACGTAGGATATTTGGCGGATTTAAAATCCAATAATGGCTCGAGAGAAGGGACGTAAAATTTTCCGTGTATCCTGATGTCGTTTCTTTTTCTTTGTCCAGGTCGTTCGTGTCTTTTTATTCAGATTTTCTCCTCATTTTCTTTCCCAACTGTTTGGGATATGTGAGGTACGTCGACGGGAGCAAAAAATGAATACACACAGTGTAAATGAAGCGCTTGGCGATGGTCGAAGTGGCTTGAGAGAGTCAAAGAAAATTAATCGCTCGTTGGCACCAATTTTAGTCTGAAATCGTTATCACGAAATTCTCATCGTGTCCTTTAAACTTTAACTTCAAAAGAAGCTCCTACCTTCAACAAAGAATATTGAAAATTACGTCAAGATGGTGCGCTCTCTACTTCTGCTACTCAGGACGAGCATTCGATAGAGAAAAGATGTTCGATATTCTATCGATAGACTCTTTGATGCCGTCTTTGCTCGATGTCCCGTAAAGTATTAAGCGAGAAAGTATTTTCATTGAAAAGCATCGGTAAGCTTCAAAAAAATGGGACGATAAATTTTTTTTTTATTCTCTTATTGAATTAACATTTAAATAGCGAAGGGAATTTCAATTAATCTTCAAGAGCCAGTGAAATTATTACACGTTGACTTAATTGGCATTTTTTTTTCAATCGCAATGTTGAATATTTTTCTCGAACAAAACGATTCCACTCAGTTTCGTTTCTCCTAAGGAGGCGTCTGTGTTTTCAAAGCCCTGAGAAGACACTTCAGGGTGTGAGGAACCGAAAGGAACCCTCGACTCACAATTTTCCACCAAACAATTTTTTTAAAACGTCATAACTTCTAACGAAATTTTTTCTCAGCTTCCCTAGTTGCTTCTTCCGATTATCCGAAGTCTGGCGTATCGATTTCACTACAATTAAATCTCGATAGACGCGTTGCTTGCCGAGTTAGAGAACAATGAAGATTGTCGGTCCACCGGACCGTCGGTGAGGATGTAGGATGACAAAAATTCTAACGTGGCTATTTCCGCCGCTGCTAAGGTAGAAATTTGTAATTTTCCTTCGTCCACTAGACACAGATTTTCGGCCCGAAAATTAACGAAACAATAAATAACAGTTTTTTGTTATTTGTAGAGAGAAAACTCATCGGGATCGTGGAAAATTTTGGTCTGCCTTGACAGACACGACGTTAAAAAAGGAACGGCGTGATAGCGAGCAGACTAGTAGCCTTCGTTCTAGAAATATGAGAGCTACAGAGAGAAAAGAGAGTCAAGGGAGCCTGAGGAGGGAGGAAGGGTATACGAAGTTGATGTCCGGAGATTTTAATTAGGATAACCACGAGCTATGCTTCTGAATATTACATTAGCACACGGGCGACCCTGCTGTCTGAAGAGGGGTTATGAGGAGAGCGAGATGCGAGGAATTTTCCCTCAAAACAATAACCTTCTTCCCTCCTCTTTCCTTTCGGACTGCTATTCATCCTTATCTCTTCTGAGCCCTTAACCCGACCGTATCGTTTTTCTCCTCGAAAAATTGCCCGGCTTTCCCTTCCAGAAATATTTTTCAAGTCACCGCGCGGTCCCTTTTTTTGTCCTTCAGAAAATATATACAAGCCTCAATTTTCACCGAACTAATTTCATTTCGTGAATTACTAAGTATTCCATTTTTTTTCCGTCGAAACTTCACGCCCAATGGATTTCATTCACCAATTCGTTTCGTTTCGTTCGTTCTCGTTCCGAACGCTCGATTCTTCGCAGTCGATCTTGCATGAGCAATACTTTGCTGAAACGGAATCCATTCTTTGGATACTTCCAATCTCATCTCGGTGGAATCAGTGGGTGCAACTTGTAATTTTCAATTTGCAACAGCATCCGTTTCGCTAGTAGACGACTTTATTGCCGTAAAAACTGATTTGGATTCTAAGGGAACAGTTGGTCATCGATTCGTCAATTCTGTTCAAATTTCCAACGGGATTGCGGTATATAGAAATAAATATCGTTCTTTTTACTTGAGAATTGCAAAAACCTAAAACTGACTTAGCATCGTGATCATTTCTCTTTTCCTCAATTTGTAAAGCATACAAATTTTTTTTTTCATTCAGTTGTCCCACTACATTTTGAGGTATAGAAAAAAATGGTTGAGATCTTTTTTGTAGTAAATTTTTTGCTCTACAAAAATGATGCTCTGTATTTTTATCGTATCTCTAACCGTTCGGGCCGTTTGACTCTCCAAATGTTGACTCTTGAAAAAATGAAGAAATTTTCGGGAGAGATGCCGAAAAGTAGCACGTTTTTGGCTAGGAATTAATTTTAGAATCTCACTCTGTGTTGATCAATGAAGCAAGGGGAACCTATGGGTCTAGCTTCACTGAAATTCGGCGCTGCGAATTCCCTATTTCAAATACCAATTACGAAGGGCGTTTCGCGTTCGAGTATAGAAGCGAGTGCAGAACTATTTCGTACAAAGCGTCGCCACCGCGTACCCAGTGGCAGCACATGCGATATGTAGAGAAAGCAACGGCACAGGCGAGGATGCTGGCAGACTTGCCAAACATAGGTGGCGCCACTGGCATCGCTAATACGAGAATATCAAGTTGGAAGCTTAATTACGTATGTAAATTACAGAGAGACGGCAGAGAGACGTAACCCGGGGGCGTTGTAGATGCGGTTGCCCAACGTTGGTAGCGGAACGCCAAGTTCTCTCTGCGGTAGTACAACATCGAATATATAAATGTATACATAGTTTAGTTCACAGGACACAGAAGACTCCATTCACTACCAACATTTCAAATCTCCGAATCTCTGCCTGCACTTTGAATACACAGAACCAGTAAAATCCACGTAACCATCTTAGGAGCCCATGAAATCTGGTTTTTCCATCTTCGAAGTTTTGTTGAGGCTCGTCACTTAATTTTTTACTTTTACCTCGAACAACGATGTGAAATTTATTTCCACACTGTTTCCCATGTCGATACTATTTTTCGAGGCTCTTAAAGCGCCGGAATGGTTCAACGTCTGAAGCTTTCTTTTCATCCCAAAATATGGCGCTGCAATAAATCTTGGACGATTTCTTAAATCATGCACCGACGATGGAAGGATTTAAAATGGAAAATTCCCATTTCGTTATGGGAACAGAGAATGAACTTGAAGATTTTTCACTTTTTACTTCATTTTCATAGGAATTTACATTCTGCTTAGTAAAATTGACTAATGTTCAAGCTCATACTCTGTGTCTACTCTATCACGCACCGAGTACCAGGATTTGTTAACTGCTGACAAATGTAAAGTGGAAACGGCGAAATAAATGTTTCTGAACAGTTGATGAATCATTTATTTGAGCCTCTCGATTGTCTGGAATAAACATTTGTTAATCATTGAAAAATTAATCATTTAATAAAACGTAACCTTTCTTGATAGCAAATGAATTTGATGATCATAAACATCTACTGAGTTATGAGAAATCAGAGCGATCGAACAAATCATTATCTTCAAGGAAATGCTATGCCCATGAAATTTGATCGTGATAACCAAGATATTAATTGACCATTAACAAACGTTGTAACAGTCAATGAATGTTTGGGTAAAAGTACCAAGTAAATATATTTCTTGATTATAAATAAACTATTTTCTCACTGCGGTAATTTTTCGGTTTTAATTCTCTCCGTATGGAAAATCAAACTACCGGATGATGGCTTTGTGGTCTGAAAGGCTATCCTGTTGCTTATAACGACGTTGATGGTTGCATCGTTGGAATACGACGAAATTCTGTTTTTTCTTGAACAGATATCAAGATCCTTATTCAATATTTATGAGAAACTCAAAATCGCCAGGAAAATAGTTGTGGTTTTTGAAACTAAACAAATAATCGATCGTTCGTCAATTATTTTTCTTTATTTTTTTATAGATTTTTCTTTTATTTAGATTTTTTTTTAATTTAGATTTTTTTAGGTTTAGATTAGACGATTTAGAATTTTTCTTCGTGACTATCAAGAATCAGAGGGTTCGTGTTCATCGAAGAAGCGATGATCGAGATTGTTCTCGTTTTTCTCCTCCGACCTTTTTTTTCGGGGGTTGATAAAGGTCGTGAGAAAAAATGTACATTAATTCTTTGCATGGAGAGCACATTGCGAGGAGGAAGAAGCATCGTGGTCCCCTGGAACATTTGACCACATATTTGATCGACTAAGTAAGTACGGTACCCGAGGACATTAAGGGGAGCATTTTTCGGGGAAACAGACATTTGTAGATCCGTATTTGGTGTATACTTTGGCTGTCATCGGTTAAAGTGGCCGATTATTCAGTGGAAAAAGCAGCCTCGCAGGAGTCCATGTCTCGAGACATAAAGTATCGATCGAGGGTGTTGTTCGGTGCGGTGTTCTTACGGATTGGGCGACAAGTGTTACTGCATGGCAAGACAAATTCGACCTTAAGTATACACGAGGGTTGCTAGTAAGAACAACACAGTCTCGTTACTAATGGTGAGGGGACGGCGAGAACGGACTGGACGTTTTCGCGCGCCTCCTGCCTAAATACTACAAGTCACGCGAGCTACTCCCTGCGTATTTGTTGCAAGTTTTTGCGAGTTTTGCACGGCGTCATCGTTAAAAGAATTTTTTGGAAAATTATTCCAATTTATGAAGTTGAAGTTTGCATCGTTGGAATGCAACGAAATATATTTTTATCTTTGTTGAAGCTCAATATTTAAATTGATAATTTAATTGTAATAATGAAACGATCGGTTTTTTGGCCCAGGTAAATATATTGGCACGAAAAATCTGAATCATTTGTCGCAAAAGTAACCAAACTGCATAATTACCGAAAAATTGAACAAATGGTCAATAAAAATGAATATTTTTCGTTGTATTCCAACGTTGCGAATTTAAGCGTCATCCCGACGAATCGTCGAGGATTAAGCGCGTTTTTAGGAAAGCACCGCAAACATAATTGGCGCACGATATTTAATTTCGTGTGTGTAGAAACTGGAGGAAGCGCATCGCATATAGGGACGAAGACCGGACGCGAGAAGGGACTGACGTTTTTTATGTCTCTGTTAAGCTTTTTCCTCGAAAAAAACGAGGGGATGAAAATAGTATCGTGCAATATTAATTAAGATGGAATTTAGCCTCGGAGTTTTTCTTCCTGGTGAATTGGCGACGCGGAGAGAACGTGACGAACGGAAAAATTCAATTGAGCTAACAATGAAATGTGGTCCGCGATTCAACGTGAATTGAATAGTCGCTCGGAATATGTATGAAATAATAATGTGATTGCGCTTTTGATATATAAATATATATTTTCACGAGTAGATAAATGTGGGATAGAAAAAAAAAGTTTTTTTTTTTTATATTCATAGCATATACGACGTCGGGATAAAAAACGATCCGTTCTTTTACGTCGTTATTCCAAGAAACTACCACCCGCTCGTTTCCTTATGCCAGTCGAACGGTAAATAGCGAAATGCTTTGTAAAACGACAAGAGTTGCACCCCCGGGGATATAGCCACGATTTATGCACACTCGGTTTTCGATTCCTCTTTCCTACCCTATTCGTTTTTCTTACTCCTCTCCTTTCTCCTCCTCTACGATCCTTCCCACCTGTCTGTCCTTCAGCTTCTCCGGCTCTTTCCCGCGTGTCTCCATCTCGGAATTCACCTTCTCGTGTTCGTCACATTTTCTACCGACTATTTTACCTCGTATTTCTCTTCCGCTATAAATTATTCAATCAGGGAATAATGCAGCGTTCGTTTATGACCAAATCGGAAGGATAAAACAAAAAGGAGTGTGTCGTTTATTATTGTAATCCCATTTTTTAAATCATGTTCAAGTTTGCAACGTTGGAATCCAACGAAATTCCGTTTTTTCACGGCCAAATCTCGAGATTCTTATGCAATATTTAGCGAGGACAATAAAACGATATTTTTTAGGCTCCAAAGACAAAATCGGTACGAAAATTGTCATGATTTTTTAAATTCAAGAAATAATTAACAAAAAAACGTTAGCCTTTGGCCAAATTTCGAGATTCTTATGCAATATTGAGCGAGGACAAAAAAACGATATTTTTTTTAGATTCCAAAGAAAAAATCGGTACGAAAATTGTCATGATTTTTTTAATTCAACAGATAATTGAGGGAAAAAGGTTTTTTTGGTTGGACTCCACCGTTGCGAACTCCAGTGTCTTTTTTTCAATGTCTCTGCGAGTCCTCGTCTCTCAAAATTCTTAAATTTTTTGATTGTCGCTAAAAAATCCCCTAAATTTGGGTCGATTAATTTTTTCGCAACGTTTTTTGACACTCGTGGACAAAAGAGTTTTGCACGTTTCATTAAAGTCTCGGGGCTGCCTTGTTTTCTCTCGCTCGAAAGAACAAGAGCACGGAGAGAAAGTTGGAAGGAAGGACGAGGAGGAGACTCGCAGGAGCAAAGACACTGACAAACAAGATCAGTTTTCTTTGGTATTCGAGGCTCGTGCCATTGACATAACTCTTACGGATAAGGAGAGAATACGAGCCAGAATGAGAGTTAGTGAGCAAGGTAAGCTACGAAAAAGCACTACACATACATCCATGCGATTATATATATGGCTCATCTTTCTCGAGCTTTGGAGGAAGCCCTGTGTATGTTTATATCGCAAGCTTTGGCAAGATGAGCCACAGGGTGACGCAAACCATTCTTTTAGGCTGCTTTACACGTTCACCCTCAGGCATCCCCCAAATCGTCATGAGAGAATTCCCCTTCGTACAAGGATTTTATATTATCCTCTTGGAGAAGAAAAAAAAAGAGGAAGAGGGAGAGAGAGAGAGAGAGAGAGAGGAAAAAAAACTTAACAACTTTTTGCGATATATTACGACCGTCGACTGGTTCCTTCTTTTTTTTTTCTCGCTCTGGACTCAAACAGTCGTCAGGGCTCCCTCGTAACGTTTGCCACACCCTTCCCCCTTAAAAATATACACAGTTCGCTTTTATTTCTTCTCAGAAATCTTCAACGATGTTTTTATTCATAGCGGAATTTGTGAAATTGGCGGAATTGAGTTTTAAGAGACTTGGCAAGTCATTAAAGTTACATCCGTCGGTACTACAGGCTCGGGCGAGGCTCAAGACGAGTTTGTCCCTTGGACATCGTGGCGAACGATCGAGACACAATATATATTTCTTTTTTTTTCAACATTTTTTACCGTCCCTCGTACTTTACTGGATTTTTTCGCCAGCAAGGGCATTATTTATTTGAGTTTTGTTGATTCGTCACTGTTTATTTTATATTTGTGCTCACTCGGTAGGGAAAAAATATTTCAGGAAGAAAGCTGCTGGCTCAAGTCACAATTGCTCTCGTTGGAAACGTTCCTGTTGGGCAAACACAGCACAACGCTATCTCTCCGTAGACACACACACACACACACACACACACACACTCACACCCAAACACACGCAGTTTTGTGTCTCTATGTATGTTTATATATTTATGACGTAAATGCTCGAAAATCCAAGTTGACGATAAAGCACGTATCATCGCATGGTCTCTTGCCTCGCAATTTCATCGACCCCTCTCCACTATATTTATCCACCTCTCTCACCCCTCAAGGGCTTTTCTACTCTCGGGATAAATGTCGCCATTGCCCATATTTATCGCGAACATAACTTTAATGAAGCCCATCACAAGTCGATGCTTCAAACGGAATGACGTTGAAAAATCGCTCGTTTAAACTCTATACCAGAGAAATATTCACTACAAGTTCGTTAATAGTTTATGAAACATGTGAAAAGGAATAAAAAACGAAAAATGATAGTAAAAAGTTTTGGTAGCTCGAAAATCGATCGTGAAATCGTTTTTATAAAAAATTTCCTCCACTTTTTTCAGCAATTTTGCAACCAACATTTTTCTGGCTCCAAAAGCTCATCGCCAATCAAGTTTGTCCATTTTTTTTTTTATTGAATCTCAGTTACTTTGGATCTCGCAATCCCGTTGCCTCATCTCCATTTCAAACCTCACGTGACATTGCGCTCCAGGCACTTGATGGTACATGGACGTTTTTCGTAATAGGATTCTTCTATCACGGAAATACACACAAACACACCAGTCTGCGTACACGTCTATCTTCTTCACTCTCTGTCCCCCTTCGCATACATTTGCTTTAGTCTTCCGCCCCTTAACCCCCAACATTTCCTCACTTTGTTTATTCTTATCCCGAGAAATAAACTCGTTGTCTTCCATACGCAAAACACTCTCTGTATATGCGTAAGCTCCGTGCCTAACATTTCAACTTTCTTGTCCCTCTCTCCATCTCTCTCTTCTTCCCTTCCCACGAGCCTCTCGTATCGTTCGAGCTCCAGCTTTAATAATGCATTCTTATTGCTTTCTCAACCTTACACAAAAGTTACTCAGCTTATCCATCCGTTTCTATGACCCACTGTGCATTGATTTTCAAATACAAAAATGGAGAAAAGTACGAGAAAAAATGTGGATCACTGCATTTTCGTAATTTGGAGTGTAATTTTGTCGATTATTCGCTCATCAATCGTGGCCTCGACTTCGTAACCCTACGGAGTGGATATTCAGAATTTGGTAATTTGACAAATATCATGTGTGTAGAATGATTTATTCGTATAATTGCCGATTAATCACTTTTTCGAGCTCCCACGACATCCAGAACGTCAATTTGGAAAATTAATTAGCGATGCGATTCGTTAATTTTTCGAAAAGCAGGAAAAATGGATCGAGAATCGAATCAATCACATAATGGATTTTTTTTTCTTCATTTTTCAGTTCATAGAGAGTGATGATTTGATTGGATGATTTATCAATTCTTTCAAACGCCACGACGAAGATAATTCGGTACTTTTTCGTTGTGCAAGAGAAATTGATAGAGAATCAAAAATCCTACGACATCGAAGTTTGCATCGTTCGAGTTCAACGAAAAATATTTAATCGATTAATCGTTTTTTTTTTTAAATTCTTGAAATCGCCTCAATATTTCTCCGACATTTAATTGTTCATTTGCAAAAATTGTCTTAGACCGTCAAAGCAGTTTTATTTTTGGCTCTGCTTTCAAAAAAATCGAATTAATTAATTAATTCCGTTGCGTTCCAACGATGCAAACTTCAACATAATAAAATCCTCACTCAGACTAAATCAGAATTTTTTAAAATTATTTGCCAGGACCGTTAATTAGAAGAAAAAAAAAAAAAGATCCTTCGTCCGGATCGATTAGTTATCGATTTTCACAAAAGCTACGATATCGATAATTGAAGCTTGTAGATTAATTTGCCAGGTAATTAAACTGAAATGTATAATGAGTGGAATTTCTTTTATCGAAAAAAAGGTTCGGACTTAGGGAACATTTGGATGAATGATTTTCCGTTTCTCATTCCGTCTGCCCGGAGGTTGTTCGTTTCCACTGAATGCAAGTAGATATAGTGGTGCAAATGAGGAGAGCTCAGCCGACTCGAGATTCCACTCTTACGTGCACTACGCTTTCTCTCTTGCTTCCCCTCGGCTTTTCTCCTTCTCTCACTTTTTTCTCGCCCTCTCTCTTTCCCTCTCCTGTAGACACTTGACTCTCTCGACTCTCTTGTTCCGCGTTGACAGGAAAGAGTGCCACCCACCGAACTCTTGTATGCACTCACTGGCAAGCTTGTCTGGGCAACTGCGAGTTGCAGAAGTGCACAGCCACAGTACAAGTAGCGGTGGTCTATAAGGGGCTGTATAATCACAGACAGTCTTGACATGGAACACAACCTCTATTGCCGTGTGCCACACCAATTAACATTTTAACTACGTTCCTACTTTGAGATACACACTCACTTGCTTGCTCGGTGTGTGCACTCCAAATGGAATTTGATTAGGGGTACGATCTTTGTCGGAGCAATCACGAGGAGTTCCCTCTCAAAAATTCAGTCCAAATTTTTCTTCTTTTATTGCCTGACACTTGAGACTTTGAAACTTGAAAAAAGAGCAACGTCTCCTGGCGATTAATTAATCATCCACACACACACACACACACAATCTTCGACAAGTTTCCCATATTTTTTTCTTCTCTCTGCCACTCTGTCAATTTGGGAAACAGTTTTTACAAAATTGTCGCAGAAATTGAAAAACGGACGGGCAATACGTTGAATAATTGAGTCACTAGCTCAAGGAACTCACTGTATTCGGTATTTGGCCTTTTGAGGAAAATTGACCAAGTCTAATGGTTTTCGAGATTCTCATAATTGTCACTCAACCGCTGGATTGTTCAGTGCATCTCGGTCACGCATGCAGCTGATCGAGGCGTTTCATAACTCGTGGATAGTTTGAGGAAGGGCTGGTTGATGAAGAGAGGTATGAAGAGGCTGCATGGACACGTGGACAAGTACATGAAGACATCTTATGTGTAACGTATCTATACGGAATATACATCTGCTTCCGGTTAAATGGAGCGAGACCTTTGGGCAAATTCGCTGTTTGGAGAGATAACAGAGGAGCGCTTACCGCGTAGCAGGGTCTCGCATCTCTTGTCATGTCCCATGAATATCCGAATTACAGGAGAACACACGAAACGCTTGCTGGCATATACGTATACTCTAGCAAGTATATTGTGTACATGGAAGAGATGGAAAGATGGAGATACACATACGTGTACGTGATAAGCGTAATCCTCGTATCGCACGACAGATAAGATTTTCCATTTAATGCTACGCCGAGTTTCCAATTTGGCATTCGAGTCCGTTGAGGGTACGACAATCGATTACTGACGAGAGACTCCAAGCTAGTCGTTAATTGGGCCATTTTGTGGGCATCGCAGCGCATTTAGTTTCATCGCCTCTCTCACCCAAGCCATGCACACATACAGACTTCGGATCCTTTCGGTTCTCCGTTACGACTAGCCCGTTAGTACCACCGTTTATTCGGACTAATCGACTCCCTATCGAGTATATTGACTATTCACCATTCTAACCACAATTGGCTTAGTAAGTGCTTCGCTCACCTTCCCTCGCTTTATCTCGGCCATCCATCTATACACATATTTCTGTTTATACCGACTCGCTTCCTTTTAATCTTGCTTTCTCACTCTTGGGACCACGAATCACCTCTCTAGTTCTCAGGATCCAATTCTCAGATATGTTTGTACGTGCAGCGGCTGCAACGTCCTTGGTATTCAGTGAACATGATAATCCTCGAATTATCGATGGGCTAAAGACTCGAGGACAAAGATTACTCCGGTGTAGCACCTGCGACGAATTAACCAAGCATCTATTACATTGAGACGCTCACTGGACCGATAAATCACTTGGGGTCACTATGACCCCGATATACGTTCGATCTGAAGTGCCTCGACTCACGCATGTGCCTTATTAACTATTTTACCGAACAAGAGTTTTCATCATCAATTCCATTAGCATCGAGACCTGCGAAAAACTGGGAACTCCTGAAAATCTGGGATTAAAAATATTTAATTATTTATCGTGCTACTCCACGTAACTATCTCGTTAACATAACCCCTATCGCTTGAGTTCAGTGAGAACTTTCAGCCAATGCCTCGTATATGTGGAGAAACTTATCTATCGATATTCCCCTACACCCATTCCAGTTTAAAACGACTCGTTGCAGTTTGCGAGCAGGTGTCTGATATGCAAGCAGAATCGACGATTAACCTCGTTCGAGGTCACTTGACCCATCTCGTTCGGGGCTACATTAGCCCTCGAAAAGTTACCGAGTTTTCTACAGAGCTCCATATAGTTTTTCGCTGCGTAATTAACTATTTAGCCGTGAACAGAAAACCTTGGCAATCATAATTGCCCCTCACATGGGGCTTTTCGTCTTTTCCGAATAATTAAGTGGATAACCCTAAAACTATTTACGTTTACCGGAAGCGCGTGGCTTTTCCTTTGGGATTTAGGACCCACGCCACTTTTAATTAGCCTTTTCAAGTCTTTTTTTTTTGTCTCTTTTTCAACTCCTCGCTCGTAAGTCTTGTTTTGGAACTGTGTTATGCTCTCCCGTTGACTATAAAGGACCCACACGTGTGCTCGAGCAGCAGGCCTCCACATAAATATTAATGTGGACGTAAACCGTGCTCATGTTCGACGATAAAAAAAATCTTTTTTTACTCCCTTTTTATTAGCATTTTTCCTCACGAATATTTGCTCGGCTTGACGTAATGAAAAAATAATGTTTCCGCCTGGGATCGAACCAGGGGCCTTCCGCGTGTTAGGCGGATGTGATAACCACTAAACCACGGAAACTCGCTGAGGCAGTGGTGACTTCGGACTCCACGGTTGCTAATAAAACAAGTGAGAATAATAATTATTTTTTAAGGTCATTCCGATGCGTTGTTATCAATCACCTGCCAAGATTTTCATATTTCATATGAAATAATCATAAAAATATTCGGATTTCATGAACTCTCAGAATTGAACGTACACTTGCTTAACAAAATGACGAAAAAAAATGGGAAAATATATGTTTATCGACAAAATAATTTTGCTGCTCTCTTTTTTTAAATTTCTTTCTTTTCTTTTGTTTTTACTCATTTGATGAAAATTTTTATTTCATTCGTTTGATTCTTACGTCATCATATAACTTCTCCCGATTTCTTGACAACTTATAAGATCTCCTACTGAAATTTTCCCACCCCATACCACAATTCCTTCGCCCTAGACTAAATCCTCACCCGCTGTAAACCGACTGAAGGTTATAAAATGAAGAGAACAACGTCTAATCGTGAAGCAACGAGAATACTCAACGAGTATAAAATTATTTCGTCCTCCACATAAGAAATACGGCTCCACGGTCACGCCAGCGCCTCGCACATCATGCAGTATCGTAAACAAGACTCTCGTCCCTGGATAAAGGACTTGATAGTCTTGACCCGAAAGTGAAGTCACTAGCGTGTGTTGCGTCTTTCCCAAATCCGATAAGTTGACAGGGACGTAACATGATACTTCGTTTGTTGACCAATCCGAATTGAAAAACCGCAAAAACATGAGAAAAAATGAAAAAAAAAAAAACAAAAAAAAACAAAAAACAAAATGAACTGCTTTGCCCTGGTTTTCAGGGAAACAAACATACGTTGTGGAATATTTATATGGAAAATTGCACGTTGGTGTAGCCGAAGTATGCGGACAAATGAAAGTTTCCACTGGTAATTGATTTCCCAGTGGTCGATAGAAAAGAAAATACGTTTTTTTTTCGTTCCCGGAGTCGTATTTGAAATTGCACGAAGACGAGGGTGTGGGAATGTGGATGGGAGGGGAAAGTTCGCAGAGATTTCGCTGTCTATAATGGCGCGCGCAGATGTTAAATATTCACGTCTTAATCCAAACTTTCATCTTATCGGAGTCGCATTTTCTCGGAGAACTGTTAGGATTGGATGGCGTGCATTTACTCGCATAGTAGGAGACTTTTCTCAATGCTATGGGTAGATACAAAAAGATATTAACGAGAGAAACTGCGCGGGAGGGAGCCAGAGGCAGCAATACTTCGTATTAGCAAATTCAGGCTTTAAAGCAATAGCGCAGTTCGTAGGATCGAGCAAAAGTGACTTTTCGAAATTGGCTCAAAGCATCAAGAGACCTCGACTGGATATTCAACGAGGGCGTACGCTCGCTGGCCCTTGCTCGACAGACTCGCAACGGCACTTTAGATACCGAGAGACAACTCCCAAGCATCCCTTGTGCATTCGATATCGCCCCTTTTCGTCGCTTGCATCTTTCTTCCTGTTTTTTCAACTGCCACCTAAAGCCACGTCACTCTGTACACTTCCAGAGACTCGTACTTGCAACTTTTCCCTCGTGAATCGACTGACGTGCAGCATGAAGGAAAAATATTCCATCTGGATACTTCGAGTATTTGCTTCCCTGTATTTTTACCATTCCCTATGAACACACTTCGGTGTCTGCCCTCCAAAATCGAATCGTATCGTTATTTATTCATTTTCTTCCAACAAAAACGACCAAACAAATTTTTTGCTTCAATTTCGTAAAATTGGAATTTGTAATAAATACCAAAAAGTCGTCGATCTTCAGTGTCCATCCTTAAAGATCGCATCCAATTTTTTTCAAACAAAATCGACCGAACAGAATTTTTCGTTTCGTTCCATAAACGTTTACGTTGAAAGAAAAAACGGAATTCGTCAATTAACGTGGGGCAATTATGTAATTAACGAATAGTGAGTGGTTGTGTATTTTTTTTCGATACTTATCGATTCCCCAGGCAGTAGGGAGACTCGAAAAAGTCGGTAATTGTTTTAGAAACCTGGAAAAAAGTAGGAAAAGGGAATAAGTCTCCTCAATGGCTGAAACGATTAAGGACTCTGATTATTGGGTCGTTGGTGTCCGAAATAAATCGTTAAATTGTTTTTTGTTGTTATTCCGAATGGAAATCGTCACGAACAATAAATAATAAGTAATCGATAAATGTGAGGTCTGGGTTGTACTTTTAATGGACTCGTTAACAGCGAAATTGAATTTGTTTCGTAATTTTTTGCTCGAGGATATACTCTCGATAGTAAAATTGAATATTGTGACGTTTCCGACTAACAAAATTGCTCCGATGTTGGGATAAAATAGCCGGGACATCTATGAGCAGTTTTTGTACGAAATTAATCGATTTCCGGTGATCAAAAGCAAACTGGCACTCCCGGACTCGTTGTACTTGAATGACGTCGAGAGAATTTAAATGTTATTCCCGAATCTCATTCTTTTTGCTGTTTGATCGTCGACGAGGGTATCGCGTGTGAATGGATCATTATGTTTTCATAATCGATCGAGGGGATAGCGAATTGAGCGAGGAGAAAAAAGACAGAAAAAGGAAAAAAAGGACGATGAGATTGCATGTAACGTCGTTCGTATCCGGAAGATAAAAAGAGAAGTTGCAAAAAAAAATACAGAATGAAAACGTTGCAGTTGGAAAAGGAGCGAAAAATGGTATTTTTATAGGCACAGATAGATGCGGACGTGAAAAGGGATCGGTCTCGTTCTGATTGTTCGAGCGTGACACGACCATTTGTGTTACTCATATACGAACAGTACATAAATCCACGCGGTGGAGAGATTTCGTGCCTAATCGGACTTACCCACCGCCTCGCAATTCTTCCATTTCCCCCCCGTCATTATTATGACGTTAAAAATGAAATAATATCCGCATCCCACAATTTTACATCGTTTGGAAATTGGCCGTAGTTTTTTTTTCTTTTTTTTGAGATCGAGGCCGATTATTTATGTCTGAGAAAATGAGCACGATCGTGGTTCCGAAGAAGTTGGGAATTTCTTGCAAAAATTTTGAAAAATTTGATTTTCCTATATTTTTTTTTGTTTTTTTTTGTTACGGGTCTTGAGGACCCAGTCTAGTGACTTTGTCCCTTTTTTTTAAATAATGTGGGCATTCGGAAGCTTCGCAATACGATTAAGCAGGAAAGGGTTTTACAAAAGTCTATTTATTGCGTTCGATTTTGGAATTGTTTGGTAAGCGAGTCGAGGTCCGCGTCAAGGGAGCGGAATTCACTATTGAATAATGTATGAGAGAACGTTATTGAAGAGGTAAGTCGAACAGTCGAAAAAGCTGTATTTTGACTTGGTCTATTTTAGCCGGAATGCTAGCCTTGTACATAATCTCATCGCGAGAGGTTGCTCGGCTTGGGAGCATGGGCTATCAGCCGTTTTCAATTTCGTGTCTTTTCTCTCTTGGTCCTGCTGCGCTTGGCTCTTTTTCTTGTTCGGGGTACGAGCGTAGCCTGCACGAGATTCCGAGGGAGGTAGCGTGCCAAATATGTAAAGAATAAATAGTATAGCCCGGCGGAGGGGAAAGCTCGCGAGATAGGAAAGTTGGTAGTTTAGTCGCGAGAGGGCGTCTCGGCGTAGCACAGAACCGGAAACGGATGTTACAAGCCAGGAAGTCAGCCCGGCTAGTGCCCTTTGCTTTTTCTTTTCTCTTATTTCTCTCTCGGTCTCTCATTCTCTTTTCGGAAGAAGGATTTTTATGGTGTCGTTTCGGCCGAGCTATCTCGAGCTTTATTTATTATTTTCCTCTCGAAACGCGAAACAAGATTTTCTGCGACATATTGAGAGCTGCACGTCACAGCCGCGCCACAATGTATTTTCTATCGTTTCCTCTTTTTATTCACCCCGCCTTTTTCTTCCTCTAGCCTTTTTCATATTTTACAAGCGGAGCATTATTCCGGGCCACAGTTATAAAACGAGCTATGAATATTTCTGTGCAGAATGAAATATTTTGCGCTCGCTGTGGTGCTGCAGAAAAAACAACAAATATTTTTTGAGATCGTGTGGAAATTTCGGCGCTCATATTTACCTGGAACACAACTCGATGTTCCGTTGCCATGCATTCGTGCGTTACATGTTTGCCACCCTGCGGCAAAAAAAAAGCCTCTCTCTCTGGTCACGCGACACGAAACATTTGCTAAGCACAAAGTGCCCTTATTTTATTGTTATTTATTCTTGCTCTCTTATTCGTATTTTTACCGTGACACTCTCGTGGCTTGTTCCACTAAAAATCAAGCGATAAAAAGAAAAATACAATTTATGAATTCTCCACGTTTTTATGCACGTTATTCCTAGATTTTTCATACGATAATAATAGCAACAAAAACATTGATATATTTCATGAGTATTCATCGATTTTGTACAGATAGAGCGTTGACAGCAAATATAATAAGTGAATACCAAGGCTTTTCGAAGACAATGCGTTGCCTTTGTATATCGAAATAATTCCATCAAGAAATGCTTTAATAAAATTTAATATACTCAACTATTTCAATCTAATTTACGATTTAATGAAATCTACGATGACACGACTAGGGGAGCGGTCGGAATTTATGCCAACTTTAGCACTGAGCACTGCTTTAATGAATCGTGAACAAGGCTACGAAATTTATTACGCTAACGTGATTCACGTCAACATTTTCATTGTCCGGTCGGTGGAAATCGCGATGACCGAAGAAACAAAGTGACGTTAGCGTGTAGTTGGGCCCACGTCCTGTTGATAAAGCATCACCGAACGAGTCATTCCACGTCGTGGCCTCTCGTAACCAACGCACAGCTTTTGCATGGGAATAACATTTCGTACGAGCGGGATTTCTGTCGGCGGGTCATTTCGACTCAGACCAAGACCATCCTACTCCAAGGTTTCTGGTTCCTGGGTCTCAGAGACCCGGGCACAGAGCATCAGGTCGATCGATCAAATATTTTCGAAAAATAGCACTTTTTATCGTGAATTTTGTGTGACCGTGTCGCATCGTCTTCGACGCGAATGATCCAAGTCTTGAATTCTGATGGGAAACCATCTTCCTGAATGTTGATTATCCGGGAGTTCTTGTCGTAGAGTATTCGTGGGCAGAACGTGATTGCAAGTTGATCGAGAAGATCGAGGTTGGATGGGAGAGAGAGAAAGATCCGGCGAGCGGGCGTTCCACTGGTCTGTCTCGTGAAAAGCAGTCTTAGATTTCCGTGCTTTATGTCTTTATATGAGAAAAGCCAGAGTCACAGACCGCGTCGCATCTTCGTGCACAGGCCAGAACTTTCGCCCACTCTCTGCCATTTCCTTCTCTCTCTCTCGATCGCTTGCAGGAACTTTGTGTAAGCCTCGAAGAGAGAGAGAGAGAGAGAGAGAGAGAGAGAGAGAGAGAGAGAGGGAGAGAGAAGCTGAAGACTCTATTGGGCAGATTCGTGGTGCATACTGATCTTTCAAGGATTTCCTTCACTCAGTTTGAAGCTCCTGGCTGGCAGTATAGAAAGAGAGTTCTTGGGGTGCGAGAACGTTAAGTTGAGAGCCGACAAGACTAGGAGAGAATGAGACAAAAGATTTAAGCTCGATTTTGCATAGAATCTTAAATCTAACCTGGCAGACACATCGATCCAAATACAGGCTCGATTCGACGTCAGCATCAATTTATGCATTGGAACTTTCCATTAATCAAGAATAAAATTACCCGAATCAGATGTGATGGCAAACGTTATCGAACTTTTTCTTCCCAGGCTCTCGCTTGCTTCCTTTTATTTTTCCTACAGGAGAAACACAAGGAGCACGTTTCTCCGGGGCCTTCGATCGACTGCAAGAAAATTGCCACGATAACGAGCGTCTCAGTTGAAAATTAACGCGATATCGATCCCGAAACGTCGTCGTCAATTGTTCAGCGTCCAGCACAACAACAACAAAAAGAACGTGATTTATATACAAACCAGAATCTTTGGCAACTTGTTTCAATTATGAAAAAGAAAGACATCAATAAATAAATGCAAACAAACAAAAAAAGAGGATCGAAGTGGTCGAGTGTATGTTCTCGTCCGCGGTTGAGTTTGTTGGAGGAAAGTTGCGGCAATCAAGAGTCTCCGGTGTATTTCTCTTGACCACGACGATTCCTCTCTTTCCCAAGTCGTTTTTTCTTCTTTAGCACACTGGCCGGTGGCTGCTGCGAGCGAGTAAAACGTTGAAACGTACAGGTATAAAGTGAAGTATCGAGAAGAGGATGAGATGTTGGATCTGCCGGTTCTACACCAAGATGCATCGAATGTTGTTTGTCTGATTGTGTGTGTGCGTGATTCTGAAGGGACGGCAAGTTTGCGAAAGCCTTTGAGGGAGAAAGAGAAGGATGAAGAGTTCGGAGGTCCGGTCGGGCAAGTTCGAAGCCACAGATAGCACAAGTCGTCGGTCTTCAACTAACCATGAGGGTTTGTCGAGGCAGGAAAGGTTGGCCTTCTCTTGTACGTGAGAGTCATCGCATATACTAGCTCCTTCACAACGAAGGAGAGGCACCCTGGCTGCCTTTACTCTTCGGTAGTAAGCTCGCGAAGCCGAGTCGTTCCTGGTGCCCGCCGAGCTTTGAGACGAACCGCGTTGAATAATGTATTTGTCGGCTTTCTCTCTCTCTCTCTCTCTCTTATTTCCCCTTCCCCTTCTTCCTATGCTTCTCCCACCTTGTGCTGGTTCTCGGAGTCCCTCTCACACTCTCTTTCTCCTTCTCTTATCTTTCTCCACCCTCAGCATCCTTTCTCTCTCTTCCTTTCGTTGGAAAAGCTTTCTCGAAGCATGCAGAGCCTAGAAACCAACTCTCGAGCTTATCCTCGTATGTGTTAGCTCTGCGGCTTGTGTGCTGCCCTCTACATCGCTCGGTTTTGTACAAGAAAATCGCACATACACGAGCTCGCCTGAGGATTCACCGGCGAAAACGTTTTCTGTTCTCACTTCACGACTATCCTTACCAAAATTCGCCTTTATATATATTTCTATGTTTCTATTTATGTATCTATGTATGAGCCCGTGTGTATATTTATGTATATGGACGTACGAGTATCGCGATTACCGAGGATCGTGGTAAGAAACGCTACAAATGCTTGTACCATCGCTACAAATAACCGCAGCTTTTTTTGTCACATAAATTGCTGTTTTTTTTGCTTCCTCCCTTGTCCGCTTCCACCTGCATCCCCTGGCTCTCATCTTCATTTGAATTCCCGGGAAAAAACCTTCTCGCCTATGGATGTTATCAGAACAGACACTTTTATTGGCCCGAACGGGATGAACGCTCGTCGCGTTTGACGTCAATTTTCCCGTCGAAGAATATTCTTGTCTCTGAAACTTCCGACGAGCGTGATATTCGATTCTCGGACTGAGAACCCAAGGCTCGGCGACGTACGGGGCTCTCCCTTTTTTTTTCGCCATCGTGATCGACGTCCGACAACAAAATATGATGCTGCATCAATTTTTCTTCATTTAAGGTCAACGTTCCGGCGATTTGTACAACATAAACAAATTTTCCGACACAAAACCAATTAAAATCCGCCCCCGAACCCCGGGAGCCCGAAATTTTCAAATCCTCTGATTTTTTTCTCGCTTCATTCGTCTACCTTCTTCGAATTAATTGTTGAATTATTAATTCGAATCCAATTGGTATAAAAATGTTCGAAAAATAAATTTAAACATCTTTTTTGCCGGAAAATTTATCTGCATTTATTTGTCTCCCGCTTTCGAATTAATTGCGGAATAATTAATTGGAAACCCACCGAATAAAAATGCTCGAAAAATCAAGTTAAACATTTTTTTTTGCCGGAAAATCTCTTTACGTTACGACGCATAGTCGTTAATGTAATTTTCGGAGATTCTCTGGAATATGGAGCCTTTGAAAATACGGGGAATAGGTCGATTGAGTTATTTTAACTTTGTACTACACCCTTAGTAATCAAATTAAAATGACAATTACGTTGTAAATTATATTTCGATGTAAATTTCGTTGATCACGATGAACCGGGAGACAATCGTCTGTTTTTTGTTCTGTTTACAGCGTTTCCTAACGAACGAAAAAAAAAAATGTGACGATAATTGAATCGTAATTTGTGTGCTTGTCATTTTTTTTTTGCGGAGAATTTATTCTCGAGAAAGTCCGAGCAACTGGATTCGTGGATTCTGGCCAGTTGGGGGGGCTGACCGGTTGAATTATTTTTAATCAAGCGTGCAGAAGAAACATAAAATGATGAAAAAAAGTCCGCGGCAAGTTTGGCTCTCGCATTACGCGCTCAGAAATTTTTGGGCATTAAAGCGATTGTATAAAGGAATAAGTGTAAGAAGGAGTTTGAGGTCATAGGAATTAGTTTTCAGTGCTGGAGCGGGCCAAGAGTGTAAAGCATTCTCTCACTACCGCCGTTTGCCCGTTCGTGCAGCTCAAAATTATATTCACGTACTCAACGTACTCGAAAGAAAAAAGAGAAGCTAGATGCCTGATGGAGTGAGACGAAAGTGAGAAGCGGGAACGATGAAAGAGATTGGAAGAAAAAATGAGGAAACGAGAGAGAAAAAGAGAGAGAAATAATAAAATAATAAAAAGGGAGAGAGAGAAGATTAATTTAGCGAGTCTCACTTGCTCACTGATCCAATTAAAAATGCAATTCACGTTTTTGTTTTGCCTCTTTTTTTAGTTTTTTTTTTTTTTTTCGTGCCTGCTGCATTAATCAACTCGACCGTTGCCATTAATTTTTTCTCACCGATGCCAGAGGCTGATATCGTCGCCGATTGGACACAACCAATTGAGCACACAATTCTCACTTCATTATTCATCAATGTTCCTGACAGAAATCCGCCTCGATTGATTTGCATGAGCCAGAGACTGTAGTCAGAACATACAGTTTTTATTCTCTTCGTTAATTCAGCCTCAATTATCGTCGTCAACTTGTCCGATCGTCGAACTTACTGTTTTTTTCATTGCTGCCAGAAGCGCTTCGGAGTTGCCTGGCTGCGAGAAGCCAATCTTAACGCCATGGAGAGACTGTAGCGTCTTGGAAAATGTCGTTTTGTTCACGATTTTTGCGTCCGACACGCTTTTCTAACTTTTCTACCCTTTTTTTCTTAAGTGAGACTCCTCCACGAGTCCCAGCCACTCCGTCTATTCAATCTCTTCGTGGAAACTTGAATCCAGAAAAAAATAACGAATTAAAATAATAATAATTAATATAAAAGTTGTTTTAATTAAAATGTCTTTTTAAAAATTGTCTCTGACGCGTCTAATCCTCTCGTCGTTATTGTACGTTTGTGTGTCTCTCTCTCTCTCTCTCTGTTTATGTTTCTTTAAATATATTTTTATCTTTTTTCCAGTGCGGTGGCTCAGCCTCGGGTGAATTCTCCGAGAGGGTTGCAGCGCTTTTGCACTCCTCCTCGACGCAGGATGACTGCTAGTCCACCAAGCCCGTGCCACTTCGCAATTGTCGCACCACAACCAACCAACACTGCGTGCACAAATGAAAAGACCAAAAATCCTCAACGTTACGTCGATTTTCAAAAATAACAAATACATCTCACAAACTCGTTACCCGGATCACAAGTTCGACTATTAGACGAAGAAACGAACGTAACTTTGTCCAACTGACTACGCCGTAGCTCATAGTCCATAGCCACAATCCTAATAGAAAAATCATTCATAGCGAAACACTGAAAAATAAAACAAATATGCGAGCTGGTTTAATCTCGTTCAATGTTCCTCGTGATCGTGGCTACTGGAAATTGCCATTGGATCCCTAAATTGCTCCGTTCTCCAGACTGAAGCATGATACAAAGTCCGAGACACGAATTCTCCTCATTTTTCATAATTCCCAATCGTTTTTTTATTTTTTATAACGTCATCGAAATAACGATTGTCTGTAAATTGCAATGCCGTCATTAAAATCGATCGTACGTCATATTTTCGTGACGTAAATCGTGCTCATGCGTTAGAAATTGTTAATTATTCATGGAACGTTGACCTGAATCATTTTTGGGCTATGAATTCAGAGTTTTCGTGCTAATTGCGTCGCCGAATAAAATAGTCTGTGGAACATTTGAATCTTCTCATCGGCAGCGACGATGAAAATGGAATTTATGAGAATTTTATCGTTTTGATGGATTTTGTATTTCAATGAGCCGCTGCAAATTTAAAATCTCAGCTCTCTGATGTATTGTGACTATTTTAGTTGGTCATTATTGGAAGTGACTTTTCGTGGAGGAAAATGTATAAAAACCTCATCAATTTAGTGGGGGAGACAAATGATCTTTGGGACAGTAGAATTTCCCAACAGTAAAGCTTCTCGACGAGAAACTCTTTGGCAAATTAATCAGAGTCGATCGAATTTTTCCTCAATTCTTGAATCCCTTTCGATTTCTCGTTTCTCAATGTTTCTCATTCGTTTTTTTTTTCTCTCGGTTGATTCCGAATGGTGGATGGAAGTGAAAGTGAGAATGGAAAGAAGAAGAATCAACTCGTTTCATTCTCCCTTTTCATCTGTACTCTTCTGCTGAATCTCTCGTCCCATCTGGCTTTTCCACCCTCACCACTATTTTACTTACCCCTGGGAGTCTTTTTTCGCCTTATTGGTGTTCCAGTTTCAAAAATTACTCGCCGCAATCAGGAAATTCAGGCAAACTGCCTGTCCCTCTCCTTTCTCATTTTTTTTTCATCACACTCGCTCCTGCTTAATCGAGCAGCTCTGATTAATTTACTTTTTACATCTCGTCTCCAGAGAAATCAAGTTTTTTTTTCTCCCAAACCTTTGAAACTTACCTGCAAACTCGAGGCTCGAGGTTTTCATTATTTTTAGCTTGTCCATCAATCATTTTTACTCTCTACGCTCCTGCCCAGTGTCTCGAGATTTTGGAAACTTTTTCCAGCAGCCCCGAAGCTGCATTTCTCTTTGTACTACGATCCAGAACTAGCCACGATCACGAGAAGACTGCGTAGTGCAAAAAATAAATAGAAACGATTTAAGCTCGCGTTGGTAACGAAAAGGAATGAAGAATTTTTAAGAGAAATGGCACGTTGTGCTCCACAAGTATTATTATATATTAAAATTTTCATTTTAATAAATCTAATACAATTATTATAAAGGTTTACACGTTACGTAAGATTTGTCCAATAATATTGTACGTTGTTACGAAAAGCACAGCTGTCTTCGGTTCAGCAGAAAAAAAAACCAAAAAAAAAACAAACAAGGAAAAAAGTTGTGGAATTCGAAAAAAACTTTGCACTCTCTCGTCCGTGATAACGAAACAATTTTTGTCACGATTGCGCGGCCCGAGAGACCGAATACGGATGTGTCAGGATAATGAATCGAAGGATAAAAATCATCGATTCGACTAACGAGATGGTGTTCGATCGAAATAGAATAAACTTTCAAAAAAAAAAAAAAATGTTTAAATCGTGAAAATTGAGTATTCGACGTTTTTATTTGCACGACAAAAATATTCACGTCTGATTGCCCAAATTTCTATTCTTTCTATAACTGACAGAATTCATGAAATCTGGTCGCATTTTTTGGCGGAGTGCAGAAAATAGGGAAGAAATAATACTTCGATCTGGTTTTTGTCTATCTTTGGAATTTAATAACCTTTTTTCATTCGATCGATGCCAAAATCGCGTCCTTTGTTACGTAACAACGGCAGCAGTGTATCAGGAGTATCGATTCCTTGTCAGAGATAATCGGGTTAACTAATCACGTGCGCTTGAAACTGTGTTCGGATGTGTAGAAGCCCCTCGCAAGACGAACGTGACAAGTTGGATCGAAATTTCCGATTCTGAGTGAGAAATCATTTTTTATATAAAGTAAAAATAAATAAAGGTATAAATATGAATACGAGGAAAAAACAATATAAACGCTACATATCGCAACGAAATGAAGGACGTATCGAGCATTTGGAACGGCGGGAGATCGTGAAAATTGCTTGTACCTGGGTCAGTGGAAAACGAATGTTTTTCGAGGAGCTCGGCGGAGCCAAAATGCGAGAAAAACGCCTGCAAATTCTCCGAAAGAAAAAAACTAGAAAAAACGAATGATCCTCTGATTTTATCGCGGATCTTCGTAACTGCATCCATTTAATAGAGTTTTTAAAAATATTAGAACGATGCGAAACCCATGAAACCTGCGATCACGTACATTCGAACGAGATTCGACTTTTTCGGTCATAAACTATCCACAGTGATTCCGGAACGAATGGAAATAAGTGTAAACCAAAGGGACAAAAAAAAATCTAACGAAATTATTAAATCGAGACAAATTGTTCTGTCAACACGCGACCAACTCCTAAAGAGGTATTAGGCGATTATTATTAATGTTATCATTATTATTACTGTCGCATATACATATGTATAAACTACCCGGATCAACCCTGGAACCCCGTGACCTATTTTTTTGGACTTTTGAGCCCATAATAAGCGAAAAAATTGCTCTAAACTTTGCTGCGGCGTAAAACGTTTCTTAGAACCGATGGAACAGTTTAATTCACACTATTCTCTTCGTTTTTTCATGGCGAAGAGAATGGTGTACGATAAAGTCGAATTCGGTGCATATTTCAGTACGAAAATTTGAAAAAACGGGAAAAAGTTACGAAGAATGATGAAAAGTTGAAAATTTTCGGGCTTCTCTGTTGTGGGGTTCCAAGGCCAATCGTTCGCCATAGTACACTATGTACATACACGAGTATCAAGAAGTATACGTATTCCTGGAACAAATTATCGGGTCAATTTGACCCTGAAAGAAAGTTGAGACCAATATCCTCGAGTTCCGAAGATCTCTGACGAAATTTTGACGAGGCTTTATTTTCCGAATTGACTGAAACAATAACAAGAAATCGCGCAGGCTATAATGACCTTGGTCACGTACTCCAAGGTCAACGCAAAGGACCCAAGTTCTAGGGACACGTGTACACAGTGAACTATCCGTTGGTACATATCGTGCTCAAGATATACGAGGAAGCGAGAGAGAAGAGTAAGGTTATGAAACGGATTGTTATAACGGAGCGTTAAGATCGATGTTTTTTCGATCGACTGTAGGTTTTTTTAAAAATAATAATTCATACTAAAAATTCGAAAAATGTTTGCGATTGTTGGGATGATCGAGATTTTTCGGATTAATGAGGAAAAAATTATACAAACCCAAGCCTACACAACGAAACTTAAAAAAGTGGGAGAATGAGAGAAACTATATAAACGCTAAGAAAAAAATGGAATTAGTAATAAAAGAGATGAAAGAACTTTATTGTGTGTGGGTTTTTTTGTTTTCGAAACGTTTCGTTTGTTGATATTCATTGATATTCCCCGGAGTGATGAAATTCAAGCCGGAGCTTCGCTTGGTATCGAACAATTTTTCAACGTTACACACAGGGGAATTGTAAGGACCATAAATCGTCGGACATGCCGATATATCGAAGAAAAAAATGTGGAATTCCTCACTGGAGGATTGCCGCAGTGAAATTAATTTTTATCAACAGCGCGGTCACCGAGGGGATGCACTTTTCAAATATTTTTTTAATTAATTGCTTTTTACTAATCGTATCGAATCGGCTTTGTTTCCGTATTCAGAGAAATATTGGAATGGGATGTCGCGGTGCGAAACATTCCAAACAATGTTTTTTAATTAAATTACAGCTGAACAATTTTTTAATTTGTTTTCCTTTTTTCAAACGTTTTCTAACACAATCTCGTCCAAGAATTCCTGCATTGAATGGAGAATAAAGGAAGGCGCCATTTTTTTTCCGATTCGTCATCGTTTTGGCAAGTTCGTGATAACAGGTCAAAAATTATTATGAAAAAAAAATTCATGCGAATATATATATTTGTACCTTTCCTCTTGGCCCGTTGCACAGTTCCTTGCAGAGCTTTACAGATAACCCCAGAAGCTGCATATAACAGCATCGTTGCCCTTCCCGAGTTCTCGTCTGCATATTCTAGCTCGTAAGTCCGCGAGAGAAAGAGGGAGAGAGAGAGAGAGAGAGTTTTAGATCGTAAATTCAGTCGCCCATTCTCTCCATCTCCCTTTTACAAGCTGTCCATGATTCCATCGTTCTTTCTCGTTCTCTTTGAGACGGGAAGGTCTGGTGGAAGCAGCGAGCAGTGCTCTATGCATGCGAGTGTGCTCTGCTGGTCCGGGTGTTAATTACATCAGTGTGTGCTGGCACATTGCCAGACAGAGGAAACTCGCTAGAGCGACTCTCCTATGCTCTCCAGCAGCTTCGAAAAGGCTCCAAGGCAAAAAAAGCGAAGCACGAGAAAGAGAGAAAGGATGAGAGAATGGCAAGAGAACGATCGATGAGTCTTCGTACCAGCCTGCTTCTGTACACACTGGGCCCTATCATCCTCTTTTGCGAACCTTCACTTCAACACCCTTCGCCCTATGTTACGATAAAACTTTCTCATTCCCAGTTTCCCGCCTTTTTCCAGTCCCTCGAGCCCCCTCCCCCTGCCCTGCCGCTTCACCATCGTTTCGTCGAGTCTTCGTTCAATAAATTAGATCGCCGAGAACTCGTAGCCTTTCTACAATTATTTATTCAATCGTATTTTAACTTCGGATCCACGTTTTTGTCAAATTCTCGGATTAAATGCTCTCGAATAGAATATTTACATACTTTATTAATTCGCGACGACTTCCTACATTCGGGATAACCTTTGCAATCGTGATATTTTTATCCTTATAGGTAACATATTCCCGAAGCTCTCGGTTTCCGAAGAAACAGAGACCTCGAAGCATTATTTCTGCTCCGGGATTCCATGTCATACGTTTATCGCACTAGGGATCTGTTTATTTTTGAATTTTGTCCAATATGACGCAAATTTTATGGTTAGGAAACCGCGATGCTACTGGATATCTATAAGAGATCGCGAAATTGTCAATTTTCTGGTTTGGATTTCGGTTAGAACGAGTTTTTAAAAGGATTTTATTGTTTATGTCATAAAAATTGTGTTTTTTGCTCACGAGCATTCTTTGCGTTGGTGTTCCGCGAGTGAATGAACGAAAAAAAAGTTATTTGCGTTAGGCACATGCGATTTGCAATTTGATGGCGCGAAGGCGAGATTCCCATCAGTCATGCTCAATAAAGATAAGTTACAACACTATATTTCTCTTGATGGACGAACTTTTTTTAATCCCGACACTCCAAGTCGTAAAGGAAAGTATATAATGCCCGTATTATCAAATGTCAAATGTGTTGTACGTCGGAAGAAACGGCGCGACAGGCAAAGAGGCGGGAAAAACACTCCTGAGGAATTCCTGGGTAAAATTCCGTTATGAATCCCCCACCCTCTCGAAGAATTTGCTCGCTCGTGATTATTATGAATACGTATATGATACTGCTGTTTGTTTTCGGGCGTAACAACCAGTCGTCAGACACTCTTTTTTCGGTACTTTCAAACGTATCAAAGAAATTGCGCGTGAAACGTGAAACAACAATATTTTACGAAACGACGCAACTATACTCGTAAAAGCATAAAAACCAGTGCAGTACTAAAAGATTTACGAACACTCAAGCTTTCCTTTCCGCCTTGCAATGTATGTTGACCTGTATCTGTTTTTTGTCAAAAGCTTCCTTCCTCCTAAAACTTCCAAGTTGTACAATTCTTCTTGCTACACGGTGCATGGACCTTTTTACGTACTTCCAGCCTGATTTTCACCGAACTATTTGCCAATTCACGAAAAATTGACAATGCAGCGATTTCGTTGCTTCCAGTTTAAGCTTCTTTGTTATTGGTCGTCGAGTACCGCTTCCTCTGATAGTTACCCATTGCCTTTTCGTTTTCCTGTACATCGCCAATTCGTTGAGTTTCAGTTTTTGGGAATTACCATGCGCGGGTAACGAAATCCCTTCCGTGAAATCTAATTTATCGTCACGATTTTAGGTCGCTCGAAATATTGGTCCTGAACAATAGTAAAATCATTTACCGCTTGAGCTGCAGACGTAAATCTCAAAAAACCTTGAGAGATCGTTGAAAAAACATTCAGTAACTTAGGAAATTGTGATAAAAGTTTCTTCCAGACGTCCTCTAACCATTTGAGGATGAAAATCTCAGGAATAAATCTGAAAAACCATCGGACGAGTAATAAAAATCATGAAAACAATCAAATTAATAATGCGCTTTTCCTTCAATGATCTAAAAGCTTTGCAGACTTCGAAGAAATCGGAATTCTGACACACTTTTTTTCTCAGTCGATGTCCATTGCATTGTCCAATTAAGCGAATGATGCATCGATTGCTACAGTAGAATGAGATTTGTCACAGCAGATCTCTACAGTAGAATGCGATCCAGGGCATGTTAATTTACTCGAAATAAAAATGGTTCAGCTCGGATCAAAATAACCCTAGGGCAGCATCCCGCAGGGCTAACAACTCTATAGAAATATTCTTACAGCGTTGCCATTCATCGTTTTTTGCGAACGACCACGAGTCGATCGTGTCGTATTTTCTTAATTGCACGGTGGATTTCGTATTCTCGCTTGATCAACAAAGCAGCAAGAAATCCGTTCCCTATCGCCTTCGATAAATTTTAACGATAAACGATAATCTGATTGCACATCAATTGTTGGCCGATAAGATCGATTGGATCAACCTGGACGGATCTGCATATAAAACTCTGTTCGTTGTTTCGATCGGAATCAGGATAACTGTATTCACCCTCCGGAAGTATATTTCGCGTCTGGTCGGTATCTGGCCCGATGATACTCCACGACGGAACCCCCGACGCTGTCAATCAGCCAAAAACTACTTTCCCCATTTGGCATTACGACACCCTTAGCATGACCGTAATTCCAGTTCACACTTGGATTACGGTTCGAGCCTTTGGTGATTTTCTGTCCCAGGCAAATTAAAAAAAAAAAAAAAAACGATGGAATGAGTTCAAGCAGCTTCAGTGTATTATTCAAAGATCGAAAAACAATCGCCGTAATGAAATTCCCAGAACCAAAAATAAGGAAACAAAGATTACAATTGTCTATTAGACTAAAGGGTTTTTCGAGTAAGTTCATTTCGAAATTTGCATTGATAGCACAACTTTTTTCAAAATTACTGAAAATTACTAGAAACAGAATCACTAAGAGACAATTTTTTTTTTCTTTCAAAATTCCGGAGATTGAAAACTGCATCCAGAATTAATTGTTAGATCAAAAATGACACCGGCAGGAGAATCTTGAAACAGTTCGCAGGAGAGCAAAAAGTTCCTCCTTTTCAGGAAAAAAAAAGAATCACAACACGGAGCGAACGCGACGATATGGCGAAAATGTAGAGTCAAAGTAATTAAAATCATGATATCTGATAAGCAAAAGCAAAATCTCATATAAAACAATTATCCAGATGCAGTTCCTAGAACATAACTCGGCACTGACTGAAAAAAACTTCATAAAAATTCCGATTAGGAAAACAATGTTCAGTGAGTGCATTAGCCAAATACATGAAGTCACGGGCTCAAATTTTGAAAGATCATTATACAGGTTAAGGTTTAACCGACCATGTAAAAGCATCCGAGAAGTCTGTTAAAAAAAAATGTTACTCAAACCGATAAAGAGTGCGTGAAATTATGATATGAAGACTAGAGTAGAATTTGGTGTGTGGAAAAATAATTTTTCTTCCACATCCTAAATCCTACAAATACAATAGACAGATTTTTTTAAAGATTAAAACGCCTGATTGTTTGCGCTTTAAGAAACAATACACTCCATTGATAAAGAAAGCAAAGGAGTTGGTCGATTAGTGTGAACCGGAGAAACCATCATTACAACTATTCATCAGTTGATTGTCAATGCGTGCTTTTTAATTATTCCCACGTTGCGAAAAAAAAGGTCTTTGTAATTGAGCCTATTGCATTCATTTCGTCGTGACAGTTGATCGTAATATTCGTAGCACCTGAGAAAGTGTCAAAGTGACGGAAAAGCGGGTTCAATTTCACTTATAGGTTTTTGTTTGAAACACTATTTGGAAGATTTCACCATATTCCATGAAAGGAAAGAGGCTTAATAACAATTACCATGTCGAACTGTCGAAATTTACGAGCGAACAAGCGATCGAAGGGTATAACGAGCTGCTTCCAGTTATTTATATGATAACACAATTGAGCTGATTAAATCAATATGAATTTAGCATCCAAATTTTCTTCTCGACGCTTTTTTCCGCCCGTTATTTGTCAGCTATCGTCTCAACAATATTTCTGCACTTTCCTTACTTTATTCTTTTTATAAGTTTGCATCCCCAAGCAATCAACACTGATGGTTCGGCGTGGCAACCCAATCGATACTTCAATATGTTTTTTCCAATAACTCAATTTGTATGCCAATTTATTTGTGCCTAATTTACGTCATGTGTCATATGTACGTATTTCATCAACTGTGATAATAAGACCAAATGTAGCTACGTCATCGTACGTCAAATAACTGATAAAACGTTTATAGTGTTATAATGATGATGTATGTATCATTATATTTATTTTATGTCAGTCACAATGAAATGGAAACAAATACCTTCTCTTAACACATTGACAATTTATTTATACGTTACATGCACTCACACAAATATAATATTCCTCAACTCCTTTTTCGTTGATCAGGAAAACAACAATGCAGGGAAACACTGCAATTTGTTGTTATGTTCGCGGAAGCTGCTTTATCCAAATATTCCCGAAACGTCTATGTTATTATGGATGTATTATTGCATGACACTGGTATACGAAGGATTCTATAACGTCAAGTAAGGACAGCTTTTTAGGCTTCTATTTAACAGCAGCCCGCACATATCATTCACGATTCCACAACAATCAGGGGGCATACCCGAAATGAGACATGTTGATCTGCATGTTCACGGATAGTACTATTGGGGAAAAGAACCATGTGCTTGGCGCGCTTGTGAAAATACCGTGGTGATAAATATTTTCATTTATAAATATTATACTTTAACGTGGGACACGCTACCTCACGCTGATACCCTCAGCTGTGCAATAATAACGATACATTTTTTATATTATGTTCGTCTTCATTAAAGGGAAAAAAGAGGAAGAGACGTAAACAGGGAGAGGGAAGAGAGAGAGAGAGAGAGAGAGAGAAGACAAGGAAAAGAAGAGAGAGAGAAAGAGAAAGAGAGAGAAAAAGAGAGAGAGAAATGATAATAATTGCAGGCCATATATAAGACGTATCGAACCAGATAACAGTGCAGTTGTTACATTCCTTCATCCTACTGGCACAATCGGTCCAGCAAGAAGACTGCAATCATGGGTATCACAAAATGTAACTTCTTTCAATCCTTTAGACTATTAAATGTATCCGAAAACGGATTTGGAATAGACGTACAATTTCCGGACATTCTTGATATCAGAACGATTTCTTTTTACAGTCATGAAGTGCCTCATTTTTGCATTGGCGATTGCGATCGTGCTCGGTGCACCGAACCCATCGCCGAGCTCTAAATCTTTGACCATCCATCATGACTCTGCGCATAAGCATGGCGAAGGGGATGAAGCCAGCCCGGAGGATTCGTCTTCGAGTGATGATGACAGTTGCGACGACGGTGACGGTGAATCCGACGGATCCGACTCATCGTCACAATCTGAATCTAAATCTGAATCTGAGTCCTCGTCATCATCTTCTGATTCAGAATCAAAATCCAAGTCCGCGTCGAGTTCAAAATCTGAATCGAAGGGATCTGGGTCTGGATCAGATTCTGGTTCTAAATCGGTATCGGAATCAAGTTCTGAATCGGAATCCAAGGCATCTTCAAACAACTCAGCATCGAAATCGAAATCTTCATCTATAACGAAAGGAGAGTCACACTCGGGAAAATCTGGGTCTGGATCAGTTTCTAGCAGTAAATCGTCATCAGAATCTGAATCAAGTTCCAAGGAGTCCTCGAAGGGATCAGCATCCAAATCCAAATCTTCTGCGGAATCGAAATCAGCTGCACACTCAGGAAAATCTGGGTCTGGATCCGTTTCTAGTAGTAAATCGTCATCGGAATCTGAATCGAGTTCCAAGGAGTCCTCGAAGGGATCAGCATCAAAATCTAAATCTTCTGCAGAATCGAAGTCGTC